>PVKP010031533.1:0-26883 GCA_004027715.1 Plecturocebus donacophilus | reverse complement strand
GGGTCACAAGGTAGGCATGTCATAACTAGTAGAAAATGTCAAAATGTTTGCCAATATGGTCCACCCACCTACACCCCAACCAGCAGCGTGTGTGAGCACTAGTTGCTTTTCACCAACTCTTAGTCTTGTCTGCATTCCTTAATTTTAGCCATTCTAGGAGTGTGAAATGGTGACTTATTGTGCTTTTAATGTTGACTTTTCTGATTAGAAAAATGCTTATTTATTTTTATTTATTTAGATTTAAAATCCACCAAGAGTCAATATTATACATGTAGATTGTCCCAGCACAATTCACTGAAATCTATGATTTTCTGCTTTGCAGTTCTGCTTTCACTCTAAATCAAGTGTTCATGTACATGCACTTCTGTTTCTGGAATATTCATGCTTTACATTGGTCTATTTGTTTTTCTATCCACCAATTTCACATTATCTTAATTACCATAACTTAATTTTGTTATGAAATTCAGTAGAGCAAGTATTCCTAAATTCTTCTTGCAATTTTATATCAATTTTGAAATTGGCTTGTCAAATTTCACCCACTCCTATGTACACACAAACGTAGGACCAGGCATGGTGGCTCATGCCTGTAGTCCCAGCACTTTGGGAGAGCACGGCATAAGGATCACTGGAGTCCAGGAGTTTGGCAGCCTGGGCAACATAGTGAGACCCCTTTTCTACAAAAATATTTAAAAATTAGCTCAGCATGATTGTGTGTACCTGCAGTCCCAGCTACTTGGGAGGCTGAAGTGTGAAAATTGCCTGAGGCCAGGAGTTCAAAGGCTGCAGTAAGATATGATCTTGTCATTACACTCCAGCCTGGAAAACAGAGTAAGAACCTGTCTCTTAGGAAAAAAAAAAAAAAGCAGTATCTGAGCGTTTTTATTGGGTTTGTATTAAATCTATATACAGGTAAACCTCAAGGGTATTACAGATTTAGTAATCACCACAATAAAGTGAATATTGCAACAAAGCAAATCACACAGGTTTTCAGTTTTCCAGTGCATTTAAAAGTTCTGTTTACAATATACTGTAGTCTACTAAATGTGTAATAGCATTCTAAACAATGTACAAACTTTAATTAATAAACACTTTCTTGCTAAAAAAATGTTATTAATCATCTGAGGCTTCAGTGAGTTGTAATCTTTTTGCTGGAGAGTCTTTCCTTAATGTCAATGGCTGCTGACTGATCAGGGTTGTGGTTCTGAATATTGGGGTGGCTTTGGAAATTTCTTAAAATAATAACAAGCATCACTTGCTGCACCGATTGACTCTTTGTTTTGTGAAAGATTCCTCTGTAGTGTGCAATGCTCTTTGATAGCATTTTACCCATAGTAGAATTTCTTTGAAAATTGGAATCAATCCTCACAAATCCTGCCACTGATTGAGCCACTAAAATTATGCAGCATTTAAAATCCTTTGTTATTTCAATAATGTTCATGGCATCTTCACCAGGAGTAGATCCCATCTCAAGAAACCACTTTCTTTGTTCATGCATAATAGGCAACTCCTAATCCATTCAAGTTTGATTCAGAGATTGCAGCAAGCCAGTCATATCTCCAGGCTCCACTTATAATTCTAGTTCTCTTGCTATTTCCACCACATCTACAGTGACTTCCTCCATTAAAGTCTTGAACTCATCAAAGTCACCCATGAGGTTAAGTCAACTTCTTCCAAGCTTCTATTAGTGTTGATATTGTAACCTCTTCCTATGAATCATGAATGCTCTTAATGCCATTTGGAATGGTGAATCCTTTCCAGAAGATTTTCAATGTACTCTGCTCAGATCCATCAGAGGGATCACTATTGATTGCAACTAGAGCCTTAGGAAATGTACTCCTTAAATAATAAGATTTGAAAGTCAAAATTACTCCTTGATCCATGGGCTACAGAATGGATGTTACGTTAGCCGGCATAAAAGCGACATTCCTCTCCTTATATATCTCCATCACAGCTCTTGGATGACCAGGTGTATCGTTCATAAGCAGCAATATTTGAAGGTAATCTTTGATCTGAGCAGTAGATCTAAACAGTGGGCTTAAAATATTTAGCAACCCATGCTGTAAACAGATGTGGTGTCATCCAGGCTTTATCATTCCATATATGGAGCACAGAGTAGATTTAGCATAATTCTTAAGGGCCTAGAATTTTCAGAACGGCAAATGAGCATTGGCTTCATCTTAAAGTCATCAGCTGCATTAACCCCTTACAAGGGAGTCATCCTGTCTTTTGAAGATTTGAAGCCAGTCATTGACTTCTCTTTAGCTGTGAAAGTCCTAGATAGAATCTTCTTCCACTAGAAGACTGTTTTGTCTACACTGAAAATCAGTTGTTTAGTGTAGCCACCTTCATCAATGATCTTAGCTAGGTCTTCTAGAAAACTTACTGTAGCTTTTGCTTCACCACTTGCTGCTTCACTGTGTGCTATGGCGCTTGCATCATTAGGTTATGGAGCTGGCTTCTTTCCTTAAACCTCACACGCCAACCTCTGCTAGCTTCCAGCTCTTCTTCCTCAGCTTCCTCACCTCTCTCAGCCTTCATAGAATTAAAGAGTGTTAGGGCCTTGCTCTGGTTTAGGCTTTAAGAGAGTGTTTTGGCAGCTTTGATCATCTTTCCAGACCACTAAAACTTTCTTCCTATCAACAATCAGGCCTTCTTGCTTTCTTATCATCCATGTGCTCACTGGAATAGAACTTCTAATTTCCTTTAACTTTTCCTTTGCATTCACAGCTTGGCTGTTTGGCACAAGAAGCCTAGTTTGGCTTTTGACATGCCTCCTTTCTAAGCTTAACCATTTCTAGCTTTTGATCTCAAGCGAGTGATGTGACACTTCTTTTCACTTGAATATTTAGAGGTCCTGTAGGGTTATTAATAGGCCTAATTTCCATATTGTTGTGTCTCAGGAAATAGGGAGGCACAAGAAGAGGGGGAGAGATGGGGGAATTGTCAATCTGTGGAGGAGCCAGAACACACACATTTATTGAATAAGTTATTCATCTTATATGAGTGTGGTTCATGGCATCCCAAAACCATTACCATAGTAGCATCAAAGATCACTGACTACAGATCATCATAACACATACAATAATAATGAAAAAGTTTCAAACATTGTATTACCAAAATGTGGCACAGAGACACAAAGTGAGCACCCACTTTTGGAAAAATGGCACCAATAGACTTGCTGAACACGGGGTTGCCACAAACCTTCATTTTGTAAAAAATGCAGTATCTGCGCAGTGCAAAAAGTGAGGCATGCCTGTGCTTGCTCTCTTTTTCAATTTGATGAGAAATCCCCACCAGGAGTTTATCAGTTTCACTCATCTTTTAAAAATAAATTTTTGTTCATTAATACAAATAAAAAATAAGACAAATCAATCTATGGAATTAGAAGTCAGGCTAGTAGTCTCATTGTGAGGGTCATAGTATCAGGCAGGGATGAGGATGGCACATCAGGAGTGCTTGGGTGCTCTTTTTCCTGATCTGGATGTTGCTTACAAAAATGTTCAGTTTGTGAAAATTTGTTGAGCTATATGCTAAATGATGTGTGACTTTTTTGTATGTATGATACATTTCAGTAGAAATCAGTTTGAAAGACAGCTGTTGGGTTGTCAATTATGTTTGTATATTTCCTTTCTATTTCATTTATTTTTGTTCTTGCCTTTATTGTTCACTTTCTTCTACTTTGGTACTGTTTATTGTTCTTTTTCTGATTTATTGAAACAGATACTTATGCTTTTTAGCATTGAAAGCTAAAATACTTCTTTTTATACACAGCTTTAGGTATATCTCACAAGTTTTGATATGGAATATGCATTATCATTTACCTTGAAATATTTTCTAATTTCCATTTTTCTTTTCTATTTCAATTTAATTTCAGTTTAACTTTAATTTCTTATTGCTTTTCTTTTCACCTTTAGATGACTTATAAACATTTTCTTAACTTTAAGACACATGATGTTTTATGAACTATATTTCTCTCTTTATTGCTTTGTGGTCAGAGAAGATCTTGTATGCTTTTAATCTTTTGTAATTAGTGGAGACTTGCTTAATGACTCACTATATGATCAATATTTATAAGTGATCCATTTACTTTTGAAAATAATGCTCATTCTGCAGTTGTTAGATGTAGTATTCTATGTATGTCTTTTAGGTCTAATTGGTAATTATGTTATTTAAACCTAAATCCTTACTGATATTTTGGCTATTTGTTTTATTATTTGCTACTGTGTATTTATCCTTATATTTGTCTAATTTTTTATTTTATATAAGACTATGTTATTAAATGTGAACATGTTTAGAATTATTACATCATCTTTGGGAATGAAATATTTTATAATTTTGATGTCTCTTCCCTTAGCTAGTAATTTTTGTTGCCCTAAAATGCACTTTAATATTAATATTGTTATTTCAGATTTTTTGGGGGTTGTTTGTATGATACACTTTTTGGATTCTTCAATTAATTAAAGTGCCATGATCAACGCTCACTGTAGCCTCAATCTCCTGGGCTCAAGCTATCCTCCTGCTTCAGCCTTCCCAGTGGCTGAGACTACAGGCGTGCACCACCATGCACAGCTAATTTTTAATTTTTTTCTCCCAGTCTTGCCCAGATTGGTCTTGAACTCCTCAGCTCAAGCAATTCTCGTGTCTTGGCTTCCCAAAGCGTCAATCCCTTTGTTTCCAATCCCTCTGTATTTTTGTTTGAGATATGTCTTTCTTAAATTGCACATAGGTTTTTGTCAGTCTTAGAAGTTTTTTTTATTTTGAGTTATAATTCTTTAGGTTTATAATTCTATTAAATATAATCTGTATATATTTTAATATAAATTTATAATCTTGCTACATAATTTCTAATTTTTTGTTCTATATTCTCTTTTCTTAACTTTTTTTTGGATTTAAAAAATTATTCATTTTTTTTGGCAGCTTGGAAGATATGCACTCTTTAATATTGTTTAGCAGTTTATTCCTGAGATCACAGCATGCATCTGACTCATCAGAGTTTGACATTACTTTGTACTTCTACTTTCTTCCTGGGCAATGCAAGGATATTGGAACATTTTAATTCAGTTTAATCATTTCCTGTTATGCAATTTTAGTTCTAACAGCAATACAAACTTTATGAAAATAGTATACAGTCAATATTCATTTTGATTAATCTATATATTATTTTTATTCTTTCCTGTTTCTCAAACTTTCTATCTGGGATAAGGTTTCTTCTGCTTGAAGTATATCCCATAGTTTTCCTTGTAGATCAGGTCTGCTGGTTAATTACTTCAGCTTTTGTTTATAGGAAAATATGTTTAATTCACCATTTTTTTCTAGAATATATTTTCTGGGAACTAGAAGTCAGAACATTGAAGATACTATGCCATTGATTTTTGGCTTTTTTTTTTTTTTGTAGACAGTGTCTCACTATGTCTTCTGGCTGGAGTGCCGTGGGACGATCACAGCTCACTGCAGCCTCAACCTCCTGAGCTCAAGCAACCCTCCTGCCTCAGACTCCCTGGTATCTGCGACTACAGGCACATGCCACCATGCACAACTAATTATTTTCATTTTTTGTAGAGATGAGGTCTCGCCATGTTGGTAGGCAGGTCTCAAACTCCTGGGCACAAGTGATCTGTCTGCTTGGCCTCCCAAAGTGCTGGGATTGCAGGTGTGAGCCACACTGCACAGACTGCCTTATTATTCTTTTGGAAATAATCTTTCTTTCTGCTCTTATGATTTTCTTTTTAGTTTCCCCTCCTTTACCACTACCACAGTTTTACTCTCATGTTTTTAGATGTGCATTTCTATTTTTCTGGCTTGGTTTTTTTTTTTTTTTAATTCTTTAATCTGTAAATTGATGTTTTGCATTAGTCTTAGAGTTCAAAGCCATGATGTGTATTAGGATTTTTAACTGTATCCCTTGCCCTCTCTTCTGTGTTTCCTCTTCCTTTATTTTGAATGTTTTTTTGAACTTTTGAATACTTTTCTTCTGATCTTTTATCAAATTCACTAATTTTCTCTTAAAATTTGTCTAATTTGCCATAAACCCTAATCAATTTTTTATTTTGATTATTTTAATGTTCTTCTTTTTTAACACTTATTATTTTTTAGGTTTTGTATTCTATGCAAAAATATTCAATCCTATGATTTTAGCTACTTGACCATAAGGAGTTATTTTAAAGGTTAGGTCTAATAATTCCAGTGTCTGGAGCCATGTAAATCTCTTTCTACTGGTTCTCTTCTGTGTAGTATTGACTCCTATTCTGATTGATTTATTTTGTATCAGCTTTCAAGAATTGCATTTGAAAATTCATTTATGACATTGAGGAAAGAGACCCAAGCATCTAAGATCACCTCCCCCTTGACTTCCACACTGCATTTCACTAGAAGAAAAGGCTGGCTGACTGGCCTCCTTAATCGCCTTCCTGTAGATAGCTGGCATAGTATGGGGAATCTTTCTGGAAGGCATTGTTTTTACTTGAACAAGATCAAACCCCCACCCCCCTCCTACTCCCTTGACTAAGACCCTTTCACTCGTAATTTCTAAAACTGTGAACCCAAGACTCTTTCACGTGTTTCTTCCACCTTTTGGCTATTGTGAGTAATGCTGCTATGAACATGAGTGTACACATATCTGCTGAAGTCTCTTTCAGTTCTTTTAGATATGCACTCAGAAGGAGAATTGCTGGATCATATGGTAATTTTACGGTAATTTTTTGAGGAGCCTGCCATATTGTTTTCCACAGCATCTGCACTATTTTGCATTCCCATCAGCAATGCACAAAGGTTCCAGTTGTCTGCGATCTTTGTTTGTTTTAATAATAACCATCCTAATGAGTGTGAGGCGGTATCTCATTATGGTTTTTATTTGCATTTCCCTAATGGTTAGATATGTTGAGTACCTTCTCATAAGCTTATTGGCCATTTGTATATCTTCTTTGGAGAAATGCCTATTCAAATCCTTTGCCTGTTTTTGAATTGGGTTGTTTGGGGTTTTGTTGTTGAGTTTCAGGGGTTTTTTTATATATGCTGGATATTAATTTCTTATAGATATGTGATTTGCCAATATTTTCTCCCATTCTGTCTATCCTCATATCAATCACACAGGCATCACCCTTCAGCAAGTCGACTTTCACTAGTCTTCCTGCCTCAGCATGTTTTCTCAACTTAGCTCTGCCACACCTGCTGCTCTGAGTTCTGTGCTGTGTGTGCTCAGTTCCTGTAGATAATACATTTCTCTTATCTTGATGGGGTAGGAGAGGGCTAGTCACTTGGCTGCATGGGAGTAGGAAGAGATTTACAGACCTAGGTGTTCCTTATAAAGGCTCTTCTCAGAGCTTCCTGTACTTAGTCGGCTCCGCAGCCATGCCTCCAGCTCCTGGGCCTTTCTGGAATTCTGTGGCACAGTCCTTGCTTCTTGTCAGTCATCCCTTCTTTAAACACATGAGATTAAACTTTCTCTGCTAGGTCACTTGCCACTTTTATTTTACTTTTCATCTTCCAAAACATATGCTGATATGTGCCATCCGCTGTCCTTTTCTTTCCTATTCTGTTTTCCCTGAAGAATATATATGCTTTGATCTCAATGCTGCCACTTTGATGGGGTTGCAGGAAGGAGTGGTGATAACATGTGTTTAAGCCCCCAGGTCTACCGAAAGCCTATTTAATTCTGTCAGTAAAAGAAAATGATGAGACAAGTCTCAATCACTTTTGGAGATTTATTTGCCAAAGTTAAGGATATGCCCGGGAGACAGGTGTATGCCTTTCTCCCAAGATGATTTTGAGGGCTCCAAATTTAAAGGGGAAAGGGTGGGATACTGAGAAGCACACAGTTTTCACTTAAACTAAATGGCAAAGGAAAGATGTGAGGAATATGCATTTTATATAAGATAACACAGAAAACATGGGGAACAATTGGATATGCATTTGTGTCTGGCAGGCTAGGGTGACTGCCTGTAAAGATAAGCTATCAATTAGCATTGCCATGGTGAAGTTTCAACAGCTCACCAGGTATTTCCTTGTTGGCAAATTATGGGGGAAGTGGGTAGCTTTTCATCTTGTAGCCATTTCATTTAGGAACCAAAAGGTGGAGGCAAGTTTGAGTGACCCGGTTCCCAGCTTGACTTTTCCCTTTGGCTAAGTGAGTTTCGGGTTCCAAAATTTAATTTCTTCTCACAATTCTCTCAATAACACTAAGAATATTTGTGCTAAATTTATTTATTTATTTATTTAGAAAAAGAGTCTCGCTCTGTTGCCCAAGCTGGAGTGCAATGGCAGGATCTTGGCTCACTGCAACCTCCACCTCCTGGGTTCAAGTGATTCTCATGCCTCAGCCTCCCAGGTAGCTGGAGTTACAGGCACCCACCACAATGCCCAGCTAAGTTTTGTATTTTTAGTAGACACGGAGTTTCACCATCTTGGCCAGGCTAGTTTTGAACTCCTGACCTCAGGTGATCCTCCTGCCTCAGCACTCCCAGGTGTTGGGATTACAGGCGTGAGCCACTGCGCCCAGCTAATTGTGCTAATTTTAAAGATAGAGTGTCATGATCGCTCAATTAGGAGGTGGTGAGGCTGGCTTTGGAGCGCAGATCTGTCTGATGCTGGAGCACATGCTGTCATGCTCACCCTCCTATGCTCACCCTCATGTTATGCCTTCTGCTCTAGTTAAACAAAGCTTATGCTTAAAAAAAAAATCTATTAATTTAATGTAGAGAAGTCCTAGGCAAAATAAAAACATTAAATTTTTTTTTCTAGTAAAGAAGGAAACTTGCTCCGAAGTTCTTAAGTTATTACGCACATCCCAGTAAGAAATCTTTCAACTCATAAGCTGCACATCTTCACTGTGGCATGTATAAATTTAATAATCAAAATACTGAAAGCAATAATAGAAAATACATATGTTTATTAAATGCAATATGCATGCAATTTTCAAAGAGTTTACAACTTACAAAATAACTAATTATGCTTCAATCTTTCTCTCTCTCTCTCTTCGATGTACATTTCTTTTAGTAAATGTCATCTTAGAAAGCACAATAGTGATGCATAACCCTTGGAATTCATGTGTTTGGTAGAAGACCCTGGAAATTCACCTAAAAGTCAAATAACAGAGAATTATCTGGAAATTTGTCATCCATGAAGGCTCACGATCAAAACTATATCTTCTTGGTTTTAGGTTACATGTCTGGCAGTACAGTTGGTTAGATATTAATTCGATTATTTTTTACACTAAGAAAAAGAAGGATCATTTCTTATTCTATGCCTCTTAAGATAGGAAGGAAAGAATTGTAGAGTAGTGGCTATTATGGACTTTAGGACTTGACTGAGCTTTGTTCAAATCTGGGGCCTACTAGTTGCACAACCTTGAGGGAGTCTCCATCTCTAAACACAGGAGTTCCTTGGAAAATGAGGGCAATAAGAACAGTGTCTACTTCATGGACTTTTTGTAAATATTAAAAGAGGAAATAGAGGTTGGCACAATGTCTCACCCCTGTAATCCCAGAACCTTAGGAAGCCGAGGCAGGCGGATCACTTGAGGTCAGGATTTTGAGACCAGCCTGGCCAACATGGTGAAACTCCATCTCTACTAAAAATATAAAAACTAGCCAGGCCTGGTGGTGGCAGGCACCTATAATCCCAGCTGAGGCAAGAGAATCACTTGAACCCAAGAGGCGGAGGTTGCAGTGAGCTGAAATTGAGCCAATGCACTCTAGTCTGGGCAACAGAGCAAGACCATGTCTCATAAATAAATAAATAAATAAAATGCAGGTAAAGAGTTTAGCATGGTGTCAGGCACAGAATCAGAGCATAGTAATACTCAGGGGCTACTACCCTACATTTGTTAAAAGTTTTACCGGGAAGGCCCCTAGGAAAGTGAATGAAATGGAAATTAACGGAAAGAAGAGAGGGTGGGTATGAGAGAAACAAACACTTGTTGAAAGTCTACTTCGTATCAAGCATATGTAACAGTAGTTACATAGCTTAATCACTTTCATCCTGCAACAACTACTGGGTTGCATGGGGTCACCCACTTCCCAGACAAGGAGGAAAGTAAGTTGGGGCCACATGGATGTGGAAGTGGAATTTGGATTTCTGTTGGCCTGATTCCAGTCTACTCTCATTCTTTACAACACGCGCCTTGCTGAAGCCAGAAGCTGAAGTGACTGGAAGTCAGGTCATCTATGAATTTGTATTCTATTCTATTTCTACTTCTTTCTTTCTGGTTGTTTCATTAATATTATGTTATTATGTGTAAAGTACAAAATTAATTTGTTCTCCTTTATTAATCATCTTAGAGTGCGGGATTAAAAATAACTGTCCCTGATTTCTCATGGGATATTTAAAAATAATAAATTTCATGAGCTATTTTAGAGGGCAATTCTCTAGATAAAATAATAATCAAATTTTAGAATTAGAAGAGCCTTTAGAGACGCCCAGGAGAAGCTGCTCATTCAACAGAGGAAGAGACCCAGGCTTAAAGAAAAAGACTTGTCTATGTTCTGACAATGAGTTAGTTGCAAGGTGGTCCTGATGCTTTTCCACAACCACATCTTTCGGGCATTTTTCTTCTCTGCCTGATGTGGGAGGAGAGAAGGATCATGGCTCCCTTATAGGGCTGTAGACTCCTCAACAACTTCAAAATCTTCCAATTCAGTCTTGTAAACCTTCCTCTAATTCCACCCATACTTAATTAAAGTAGTTTCTAACAGCACTAATAAGTGGACTTATTATGAGGAGTATCTATCATATATAAAATATACCTGGTAGGTGGTAATTCCATTATTTTCACTGATTTTTTCCTCTATCCTTCCTATTTCCCTTGTCTAGCTGAGTCTAGGCAACTGGGGCTTCAGTGCATCCTCAAAATGGCAGAAGAGACACATGCAGAACTGGAAGATTGGCTGCACAATAAATCTTGGTTGAGAGGTCACAAGACAGAAAGCGCAGCTTAATAACACTCCAAACCAAATATGTATCTCCAGCATCTGTGTCTCTACTTTTATTTGAAAAATAAAATCAGGAATCTTGCTAATTCTTTCAACAGATGTCCATTCATCTTTCAGCTTTAGAAACCAGTCAGTCCGTGTCTTTGATGGTCGCAGTGGAATGGGAATATTATTTCTCTGGTCAGTTGCAAATGTGGAAAAGGGCAGTAGCCCCTAAACTCTGCCTCACCAAGCAAGATATGATGCTGTGGACAGTGCTCAGGGGAGCAGCGAGGCTTCTCACTGTGCCCTTATTAGAGAGTGAGCAGGTGCCACACTGTGCACACATTTGCAGAATACACTGACTGCAAGTTGCTGGCTCAGCCTATGTTGCTGATTGAGGCAAAGCGAGAGCAGGACCATTACGAAGACTCCTAGACTCAGAGCATGAGGAGGACTATGAAGTCTCCTCATATATTTTTCTAAGTTTTGCAAATTTGAACTTCATTTATTCAAACATATATAACTCTGTCATTAAACACCAGGAAAACATTCTCCAAGAATTCATCTGTCTTTAGAAGGATGCTTTCAATCTGAATCGGCCTTGCTGGTGGAATTCACCAAATCATAACTGTCAACATTCAAGGCACGAAATGGCCTACATGGGGCCCTTTCCAGAGAGATATTGGAAAAATAGAGAAAGGACTCTCCTTGCTTCTGCCAGTAGCCCTTTAATTTGATTGTGCCGATTGTTTTCCAAAAGCATGGGAAAGAAAGGAATGATTTAAGAAACACAGGGGTTTGGAAGTGAGGTCCAAGACCCCGCAGACAGGAAAAGGCAGTCTTTAGAGGCTGCTCACATCATGCTGGCCGTCAAGGTCCCCAGTCTCATCTACCTCACAGGAGTGGCCTGAGTCCTATTTCTCAGCACTGTTTGATAAGATTTTATACTAGTCAGAGAAGAAAGAAAAAAGATTTTTTTTTTTCATCATGCAAAAATTATTTGGGGCAGCAACACTGAACATTAAATTTTTCTGAGCTCACAGTAATTAATGAGACCTTTTCAAGTTTCTCAAAATTTCTGAGTCTGCTTAAGGGAAAAGAGTCATTAACATAAACAAAAAAGGAAGAAATTATTATTTGGTGCTCATTGAAAGCAATGAGTGTAGTATTTTATTTGGTTTTTTATTCAAATCTGTTGGCTCCTAGCCTTCTTCATATAGTAGGCTCAGGGATGTTGTTGTTGTTGTTTTGTTTTCTTTTGAGATGGCGTCTCACTCTGTCTCCCAGGCTGGAGTGCAGTGGCACAACCTCAGTTCACTGCAACCTCTGCCTTCCAGGTTCCAGAGATCCTCCTGCCTCAGCCTCCCAAGTAGCTGGGATTATAGGCATATGCCACCATGCTCAGCTAGACTAATTTTTGTATTTTTAGTAGAAATGGGGTTTCACCATGTTGGCCAGCCTAGTCTCAAATTCCTGGGCTCCAGTGATCTGCCCGCCTCAGCCTCCCAGAGTGCTGGGATTACAGGCGTAAGCCACCATGCCCAATCCACGTTATTTTAAAAGGAAAGATTTGGTTCTCTCCTTAATCACATTGTCTTCTTGTATTCCCTGTCTACCACCATCTACTGTCTGTCTGATTCTCTAACATTCTGAACCTTCTTCCTGTTCCCTCTGAAATGTCATTCTATCTATGTCTATCTATAGAGTTCAGAGAAAAAAAAAAACGAAATCAGAAGCTTGTGAGGAGATTGCAGTGACCAATAGAGCAACTCTGAGAAACGACCCACTCAGAGGCTGCCTCTCAACATCCCCAGTAATGACCCAGTTCCTGACCTAACTGGTCCTCAGGTCTGAGGGGTATTAAGGGTTTAGTCAAACAGATGACTTAATAGTTGTGGTGGACATCAGCCCTTTTAATCAGCCAGACACCTATCCCCCACTAAGAAATAGATATTTACCAAGACTCACTGGCAACAAGCAGTGACAAACTAGAGAAACTGCTACTGTTGCTTTGTGGAGATTAGTCTCTGGGGAGGGCTGAGCTGTTACTGAAGATTTACTGCAAAGGACTCACTTCCTGTCTCCCAGCCTTTTTTTTTTTTTTTTTTTTTTGACTTTTATTTTAAGTTCAAGGGTACAAGTACAGGTTGGTTACATAGCGAACTTATGGGCATTTGTTGTATAGATTATTTCATCACCCAGGTATGAAGCCTAGAACCCATTCATTATTTTCCTGATCCTTGCCCTCCTCCCACCATCCACCCTCCAAGAAGCTCCAGTGTGTGTTGTTCTCTTCTATGTGTCCATGTGTTCTCATCATTTAGCTCCCACTTATAAGTGAGAACATGTATTATTCGATTTCTGTTCCCATTTTAGTTGGGTAAGGATGATAACCTCCAGCTCCATCTATGTCCCTGCAAAGGACATGATTTTATTCTTTTTTTATGTCTATATAATATTCCATGGTATATATGTACCATATTTTCATTATCCAGCCTATCACTGATGGACATCCAGGTTGATTCCATGTCTTCACAATTGTGAACAGTGTTGCAATGAACAAACGCATGCATGTGTCTTCATAATAATACAATTTATATTCCCTTTAGTATATACCCAATATCATTGACCCAGTAATGGGATTGCTAGGTCAAATGATAGTTCTCTCTTTAGGTCTTTGAGCAATACCCACACTGTCTTCCACTATTAACCTTTTGAATGCTCCTTCCACCTGCCCACTCATTCTCCGCTTCCAAAATCCCACTCTGACATCATTGGATGATGTCAATGCTAGTCCTGTAAAAATCCTGCCACACTTTCCTTGTTGATGAGACTGCATTTGTGAGTGTTTTCCCTTGCCCAGCAAGAATAAATTAACCAACAGTTCTACCTAATGACCTTGTGGGACTTTTGGCATTTCCTTCTGGTAAAAGCACCTCAAATTCTCTTGGGAGAACTCACCCATAGTCTTGATGCATGTGTTTCCAGGCATGATTGACTTTGCTCTCATTTCTAAGTGTGAACACGTGGCTCTGGCCTATGCAACAATCACATCCGTCTTGACAGATGAACCAGTGCTGGGCACGTGAATCAAACCAGACAATCAGAACCAACGAGCATCAACCTGAGGATAGTTGTAGAGCTGTTGGTAAATAGGCATTTTTCTTTCCACTGGGGTTGCTAAGTCAGTCAACTGGAAGCCTGGAGCTTCCTGAGGCCATTTTGAAACTGTATGAAAGAGTCTGCCTGAAACAGAGAGAAAGCAATTCCTAGGGACAACATTTGCGAGGATAGCTCTTTCATGCTTGAACTCTGTCTGGACTTTTAGTAATGTGAACCCATTGCTTCCTTTTTTCTTTAAGCTAATTTGAGTTACTACCTGTTGCTTGTAATAAAAAAAAAATATTCACAGAAAGTCAATAATAGACTTACTGCTTGTTCTGTGTGGACAAATCCCAGCTGGTACCTTCCATCTAGTAACTGGGGTTCTTTATTCCTCTTGCCCTCCCCTAACCCTTGTTTCCCATAACATTGTTTCCAAATATTTGCTTTTTCTCTACAGTAGGATTATGCATCCCCACCCTGTGTTGTGATCTGTCCACATCCTAGGGAAGGAGTACATGAGATTACCTCGTTGAGGGACTTGGCCCACTGTGCTTTAGCCAAGGGGTTATAAATGTCCATGACATTAGCTTTATTTTACTATAAGCTTTACATCACATGGTAAATGTGATGTAAAGATGGCCCAGGGTCATCTGCATTCGTGCCCTCTGCCATGAGAACAACAGTGCTCACATAGAACCTTTTTGTTCAACCTGGGTGCCAGACATCCACAACCTTCATGTATATTAAGCAATAAATACTGTTCTTGTGTAGGCCATCCGGATTTCTTGGAGCCGTTTCTCACTGTTGCAAAAAACGAAAGCATCTTAGTTCATCTTGGCCTAATATTGCCTTGATTTGATAGTTCTAATCTCACACTTTTAAATGACAATCACCTTATTACCTGCTGCCTGTCTGAATGTCCTAACCCCAAGGGGAAGAAGGGGCAAAAGGATCCAGGGAAGAAGGAGCCAGGGCTGGGAGTCCACCCCTGCGGCAGCATGAGTTCAAGACTCTAGTGCTGGAAGACTCAGAAACTGTAGAAACCACACTGACTACAAAAGCTAGAGGAAAGATAGAAACAGCAACAAGGCTATGGAGGTCCAGATCACATGTGAAGCAAGGATCCTAGAGTTTAGGACCTAGGCCTCAACGCTACCAAGGGTAGGAGAATGAAACCTGGCTGATCTGGGAATGGTGTAGGGTGGGAAAGTGAGTCCTCAGTACTTTGTTAACACACTAAATGTCTTTGATGGAACAGAAATCACCTTTACTCCATCCCCTCACATTACCCCTAGTACTGGGAAGTCCCAGTGGGCTGTTTTGATGCATTTTAAGCTACTCTTAAGGTGTCAGGAAGATTCATTAACAGTTTTCCAACCCATATCCTTTCAATCACCACTGGCAGTAGAACTGAGTGCGGTGCTGGCCAAAGTCCCATCTTTCTCTCCCACATGCCCAATTATTTCTTCCTTTCACATGGTTCGTGTGGGAAGTTGGAATGGGGTGTTGTGATTTCACGTTGGGCTCTTTGTGGAGGAGCCCTGGAGAAAGCTGTAGAAAAAAGGACAGAATCCCACGATGCTGACAGCCAAAGGTAGAATGCTGCAAATTCGATACCTTTGTGCCTTCCATGAAGTTATATTTTCCCTAGTAGTAGTTTTTTTTATTTCAGAAAGAGTGGGTTAGGAAAAGTTGCCGGGAGGAAAACTAGCTAGGTCTTCAATTCAAATGGTCTCCCCTGAATTCTTTGCCTGTTTGCATTTGCATGTTGTTGTACTTGGCCTGCCAGAGGGTGTCATGGTAGTGATCAGAAATGCTAGAAGCAGTGGGAGGGAGTCATAGTTGCTATGAAATGGTGTTGTGGGTAAAGAGTACAATGAGTTTTTAAACCCCATTCTGTGCAATGGAAGGGTAGGTAGACCCATTAAAAAGCCTGTCAGATGTGCAGCAATAAAGGTGCTTTATTAGAAATACCCATCTGTAACATCTATCCACGGGAGAAGAGTATGAAAGAGAAGAATGAGAGCACTTAGAGGCAAAGACTTTGAACAATGCTCTTCAAGGCTAAAAATGAGGCCCAGATCCAGGTGCCAGGTAGTCTGGGGGAGTGAAAACCTTCCCTCATGTGCATTGTGGCTGTGGCCAATGTGGATGGAGTAAACTGGGGTAAGATGGGTGGGTGACATTTCTAATACTCTGCTTTTATTTTGGTAACTAGCAGCATGCACTAAATTGCTATGTTATTATATTCTGAACTCCTCATATACTTTCTTATTTATGGTTTTACTGACCCCCTTCTTAGCACAAGCATTTTTCTTGGTTTTGTGGGTGCTCGATTGTAATTGCTGAGCAATAATCATGATGGCAACAAATGGTTAATTAAATGAATAGATGACATGGATCTACACAGAAGAACTGTCAGGGTAAAAACAGCCTTAACACCATATAAAGTAGATTCATTTACAGATTTTTTACTACTGTTAGAGACAGAACTTGTTTTAATGAAAATCATGTTAGCCAGTAAAACACATTTGATTGTTAATTCTGGGCCTAGAAGAAGAAACCACAATAAACAGGAATATCGCAAATAGGTTTCACAACAATCATTTGAAAAGGTAGTCATTTTCCCAAGCAGTTCACATTTTTATCACTTCCATTACGAACTTCACACAAGGCAGCCATGGCATCTTTCTAGCAAAGGCATCGGAGGTATTCAAGCCATTGTCATCTGATAGCAAAGCCCTTAATCCTGCCCGCCTACCTTCATATGGCAATATAGTTAGCTTGTAAAGCTAGAGAAAAACATGCATAGTTGACTAATTATCTAGGACTCCAGGGTAATTCTTAAAGGAGAGAATGTTAATTCCCAGGCACCCCTCAGCAAGACTCTGCTGATGTTTTTCTTGCATCAAAGTAAAAAGTTCATGTATCACTATAGGGTAGAGTCTCTGAAGACCCATTCTATTTTGGAAAAAAATGCCTTTGAAGAATTTAGGCTATACACAGTCCCATTAATGGTGTATTGCACAAAGTAATTGTGCACACAGAATCATTACATTTATAAGGAAGTCTGAACACTTTTGAAATGAGGGCTGTTGGTTTTGGTTTGCTTTGTTTTATCTTGTTTTTGGTAGCTTCAGGTACTATTATGTTCATCCCATGATTGAAGATAGTCTTAGGGTAAATTTTTGTATGTTTTACTACCAAAGAGCCAGTTACAATTAGGTTAGTAAAACCTAATTTATTTTCTTCTCTGTCCACTCAACAAGTTTGGTTAAATAGGACCAAAACTAGTAATTAGAAACCAGGAACTCTGCCACCCACCCACCATTAGTAAGGCAGGCACATGGAATTATTTTGGTAGCAGCAGAAATGGGTAGGACCTTACAGATTCACATTATCTTATCAGTTGTTGGCTAATAGGTGATTGCATTCGGGAAGCATAATGTTTTGGCTCACTTAGCACAGCATTTTAATCAATCACCTGCTTAACAGATATTCACTGAGATACTTTACAAGGCACTGTAGAGGATACACATCATAAAAAGTAATTCCCACCTTCTAGAAATTAATAATATCTTGTTCTAACCAATGAAGAAGAAAATAAATTACTGAGTCCCTTTCTGATTCCAGGTCAGATCACCAGTCCTTTGAGAAATTTAACCAGAATAATGTTGGAAATGGGAACAAGAAGCTGGTTTTAGGAGACAGAAAGACAGGCAGTTGAGTTCCAGGTGTCTTTATTTTGAAGTGAGAGAGTGGGAACATTTGAATGGTAATATCCCAGAAGCAGCTGAAAATAGAAGTTTGGAGATCACAAGTGTGTATAAAAAAAATAGTTGTATCCAAGCTGAGCTTCTTCTATTTTTTTCTTTTTTTTTAGAGACAGAGTTTTGCTCTGTCACCAGACTAAAATGCAGTGGCACCATCTCGACTCCCTGCAACCTCCGCCTCCCGAATAGCTGGGACAATAGGCATGCTCCACAGCTTCTAATTTCCCTTACGTTTTAAATAGTCATCGGGTACTATGATGATCTCTAAAGTCACAAAGTGTTTGAGAGGCTCAGAAGATCAAGAGCCAAGAGGGAGTTCTACTGACATTAGTGATGATGGTAAAACAAATGAAGAATGGCTGGTGGAACTGAAAGACCAAGGGTTTGTCAGTTACTAACTTTATTATATAAAGCTTTGCCTTCCAGCAAAGAAAATGAGGGGCAGAGGTACTAATGAAACCCTAGCTAGGGAATTGATCTCTGAAAGGGATATTTATTTGCAGATTATTTTCCAAGCTTTAGGTAATAAATAAATAGATACATAAATTAGAAGTCGCGTGGAATACAACAGCAAGAGGCAGATGAAAGAGTTTAGTACAAATCCATTTCAACCAGAAAATAAGAAGACACCTCGGAGTGTGTGTCCTTGCATGGGCATTTAGCGTGTCTCCTTAAATAACAGAAAGAAAAGAACCTGCTCTGAGTGCAAGATGCTATTTCATTTTGGTGTCTAAGCTAATGATCCTCACGGACTCCACAACTATTTCTTTAAATCCTTTCGCAGCTCAGTTTTGAAGAATTATGTCAGTCTTTTGATCTTCTTGCCTACTTCTCTAGATCCCAGAAAATTAGGCCACTGACAGAGTAAATATTTTCTGGGGCACTGTGGCAAAATTTTGGTGGTCAGACAAATTAAGTCACAGCGACCTGCAGGGAAACCATATCAGAGGAATAGGGAAATGGGAAGAATGAGGCTAAATGCCACTACGTTTAAATGCTGGGTGTAGCCCAGCAGGCTCTGCGCGGGAAGCCTGTTCTGACTTCTATGTATCTAATTGTGTGCTCCACGCATGTGAGTGCTGTACGCTGTCTCCTGTGTCTAAATGCTTCATGCTGCCTGCGCTCAGTCCCTGCAGGTTCATTTCTTATCCAACTATTCTTGACCCAGAGTGTAAAACACCATAAGGATTTTACTAGTCAGGAAACATCCCAGTATAATTAGTCTGTAGGAAACTCCAGGTTTACAGATTGCATTTATCACTGTTAAAACAACAAGCAAAAACATTATTTTAAAAAATCTGGTGCACCAATGAACATTTCTCTGAAAGAGAAAAGGATTCTTTATACACAGTGCAAGTGCTTTAGAGTGGTTTTCATGCTGTATATAGCTGTTCTGAGGGCAAATGAGGCTTTCTTAATGAAAGGAAAAGGAAGAAACGGAAGGAAACTAACATTTCAAACAAAACTCTGTGTTAGTTGCTGTAGTAGATGCTTCATAGACATCATTTCCATTTTATTCCGTAGTAGACGCTTCATAGACATCATTTCCATTTTATTCCATTTGTGAGAAGCTTTATTGTATTTACAATTGGCAGAAATTTCAATATTCATTAAGGAAATAATAAAAGCAATTGAGGATAACTAGAAGGACAAAGTGGCATTGAAAGAGATACTTTAAGCCAAGGTACAGTTGGCGGGCAGCACAGAATTAAGGAGTTTGAGAGATACCATAGGCCAAAACATTTACAGTCATCTCTAAGAGCAAGGCTATTTTCTGAGGAAGTACAATGGCAAATGTTGGTTGGATGAATCATAATTAGGTAAGAGGAAACAAACCTGTATTAAAGAGGACAAGGAGAGTAAAATGAATGAACTGAAAGGAAAACTGAGAAATCAAGAAGATGAGCTGGACACAGTGGCTTACACTGTAATACCAGCATTTTGGGAGGTCAAGGTGGGTGGATCACCTGAGGTCAGGGGTTTGAGACCAGCCTGGCCAACATGGTGAAACCTGGTCTCTACTAAAAACACAAAAATTAGCCAGGTGTGGTAGCACATGCCTGTAATCCCAGCTACTCAGGAGGCTGAGACATGAAAATCGCTTGAACCCGGGAGGCAGAGGGCAGTGAGCCAAAACTGCACAATTGTACTCCAGCCTGGAGTGAGAATCCATCTTAAAAAAAACATAAGAATATGGACATTGCCTAGCTGCTCTCCAAACATCTGTAAAAATTGATATATAATTTATATATAAATATAAAGAGTATTTATATACTCTTCCCTCAATCTTGTCATCACTTGCGTATCATCAAAACTTTAAATTGTTTGCCAAACTAAATATTAAACTAGGGTTTTAGAAGTCAGGATCATGGTTGCTTTGTGGGTAGACAATAGCTGGACAGAAGCCCCAGGGAGGTTTCCTGGGAGCTGGCACAGTTCTGCTCTTGGTCTGGCTGCTGGTTACACACAAGTGTTCAGTTTGTGGAAATCCATCAAGCAATACAATTATGATATGTGTACTTCTCTGTATACATACTAGAATTCAATAAAAAATGCTTGACAATTTAAATAAAGTATCTTGTTACAGATACTTTGAGTTTCTCTGATGACCTTTGTGTCTGTGCATCTTTTTTTATTTATTGGTCATCTGTATTTCCCTTCCATCCATAGATGAAAAGAGACCTCAATCTATCACAGTAAAATTTAGACTTTCAAAATTAAAGAAAGAATTTAGCAAGGCATGCGTGAACATACGCGCGCACACACACACACACACACACACAAACACACATCTTACATATAAATATAATACAAAGTCTGCTTCACCATGTTATCAAACCAAATTGGGGTCCACTTGCCAGTGCAGTAAGGCAAACATCTACACTGAGATTTGCAGCAGGAGAAACAGGGATGTTTATTTGCAGGCCACCAAGTATGGAGACTTGAGCAGCTGTTGCTTCAGTCCTGACCTCTCCAGTGGCTTATGGCTAAGGGTTTTTAAAGGTGGGAAGGCAGAAGCAACAGGCAGTCATGAATCAGTAATGGAGGCTCTACATTGGTTTGACTTTAAAGGGCAGCACATCTCAAAGCAGGAGCCATGAGTCATAGGTGGATTCAAAGCTTTTTTGATTTGCGATTGGTTAAGGAGGCGAAGCTTTGTCTAAACGTTTTGGGTTATCAGAAAAGAATGCTGGCTCTGGCTCATGTACATGACCTCCTCTAGGCCCCTCAGGAAGAAATTTAGAACAAAGTATGGTATTCAAGGTTCTGTCCTCAGCTTCCCCTCATCTGAGGTCTGTGCCAGCAGATTCGTTTGGTGGGGGTCTGAGTTTCTGAAGAACATATGTATATGTTAAAATATGAAACATATGTTAAGATGCTAACTTTAATTTCTATAGGGAACAATTCTCCTGACTCTAGCTTCCCTGGCTATTGTTTCAGGCTACCATTACCTTCTTATCAAGTTGCTTATTTACTTCTCAGGCCTACCTAGGTGCCTGGAATTTCCCTTCATAGAATTCAAGATTGTTCTTTATTTCCATGCTTGCCAGGGGTTGGGAGTAGGTCACAAGCTGCTAAGTGGGCTCCCTGTCTGTCTCAACCACAGGAAAAATTTCACCTAACTTAATTCTAAAGAAAAAAGATCAGACTTCAGATTTCACCTTCATAATATCAAATGATACATAACCATAAAGGCAAAAGAAATACTATTTCATATTAAATAATTCTGAAATAAACCTCATATATAATCTTTCTATAAAATGTATCAAAAGTATTTCTAGTTAATAAAAAGAAAAAGAAAATTATCATATAAACTGCGGGTTAACATTAACACCTAAATGTAGAATTTAAAACTAGTGCACATATCAAAAATCATTCTAAGTAAAAAATCTTTAGGGAAATTAAAGTATACAGAATATATAACAGAATAAAAAGGGGGAAAGGGGAATAAAAAAAGAAAGCAAATCTAAGATAACAACATTATGTTGGATGTGAAATTTACACCAAAAAGTATAAATATATTTAATTCTCTGATTAAAAGGTTAGGTGAAGACTAAAGTGGACTAAAATAGCTTCAAAGATGGTCATTGGGGCACTCCTCTTAATGGCCAGAAGCATAAATTTCCACCTCTTCCTTCATCTTGGCTTGAAGTAAGGGATCAAGATGAGACCCTTTTTTGACAGAGCCTGCAGCAATTGTGTATGGAACAAACACAGATACCTTCCACATAATGACGAACAAACAGGAAATCAGACAACACTGGAAAATGCAGGCATTCAGAAGAGGGAGCATCGTTCTGCGTTAATAGATTAAACTCATTCATTTAATTTTATTCTTTCCCTGCACCCTGCTAAAATCCCGTAAAAAAGACATTTACAAAAAGCACATAAATCCACAAGAATATTGAGAACATGGGAGAAGACAACAGCAACACATTTCTTGAAAACGGATGCAAGGAAACAGACGAGGTGTAAACAGGACAATCATGGAGGAAGCTGAAAGCCCGCAGCCGTGTGCAGCTTGGTTACGGCAAAAAGGCGCCCA
Organism: Plecturocebus donacophilus; assembly: GCA_004027715.1. Classification (NCBI taxonomy): domain Eukaryota; kingdom Metazoa; phylum Chordata; class Mammalia; order Primates; family Pitheciidae; genus Plecturocebus; species Plecturocebus donacophilus. Next base: position 4,552 of record PVKP010031533.1, on the reverse strand, counting down.
CCCCGGAGGCTGAGTTGAAGCTGAAATCCTGAACACACATTTCTCCAGCCAAGCAGCACACCCTGACAGGGGCTGTGTCTTCCTGGAAGAAGGAGTGCCTTTGATAATTCATTCAAAGTCACTGTGGGCTCAACAACTGCCTTTGTCTAGAAGAGCATTCTTACCCATATATTCCTATACCTCAATGGGGGCTCTCCTGAGAGTCCAACCCGATTTACACTCAGAATCCTCAAAAGGCTTGAGAACTGTCAGCACTAAATCTCTAAATCTCTGGCTCATGGGACATAGAAGGCTGCTAAATTAAGGAAAATCACATAAGTTGTTTGGGAAGCACTGACATCTCCCGACTCCTTACACCATACACAAGGCACTCGCTGCTGTTCCCTCATCCTCTCTCCGAGATTTCTGAAGGTTTCTTCCCCTAGAGACTCTAAAACAGGTTTTCTGGACTGGGAGTACAGTTGAGAGCCTTTGGATCTTATCAAAATCAGGGGAATTAAGCAGACTGCCGGCATACAGAATGCTGACTCCCAAGACACCTCTTCCACGCAGCCTCAGGCCTTTCCTTTGCTCTCAGAAAACTGGCAGTCTAGCCTTTACCTAACAGGCAAGATGCCTCTCTGGGGAATGTGCTCAGACCAAGAGAGCAGATCTGAAAATACTGACATCAAGGCAGCCTGACCAGTGGCCCACCCAAAATATCTTAAAGTAAAACTCAGACATGACAAGTCCCACCACACCAGCATGAGTTTGGAGCTTCCACGAGGCTTTCTTTCTTCCCACTCTTTAACTTGACCATACCATCAAGAATTGCCAGTCATATGAGGAAAGCCCCTTATGTGCAGGATAGGGAAGCAGAGGATAGGGGATAGTTTCGTAGTTAGGAGAGTGTTGAAATGCACTCTGAGGAGTTGAATTTAGAACAAACTCTTGAATGAAGCAAGAAAAGGATGCATGCAAATATCTGGGGGAAGAGCGTCAGGCCGAGAGCAGAACAGGTGTGCTAGGACCGCATACTGTCTGGGGTATACAAGGACCAGCTGGCTTGCCAGTGCAGGTGGACTCATGGGCAATAAGTAAGAGGAGAGAGGTGGAAGCTGAGGTCAGTGGGGGAGTTCCCTTTGGGGGATGGACCTTGGTAGATGTGATCAACCCTGATAAGGGATTTGAAATTGTTAGTGTGATATGAAATTGTTATTGTGATGTAAAGTAATTGCAGGTTTTTTAGAAGAAAAGTGGCATAATATATAGATTTAAAAGAATAGAGACATAGTGGGGTATATGCCCAGAGAATTTCTAAAATGGGGCACAAGAAATGATAATTATCGCTGAGGACTGCAGAGTCGGGATATCAGGAGTTTTTCATCTTTATCACAGCACTTCTTTTTTTTTGTTTTTTTTGACATGGAGTTTCACTCTTGTTGCCTAGGCTGGAGTGCAATGGCGTGATCTCAGCTTACTGCAACCTCCACCTCCCAGGTTCAAGCAATTCTTCTGCTTCGGCCTCCCGAGTAGCTGGGATTACAGGCATGTGCCACCACGCCTGGCTAATTGTTTGTATTTTTGGTAGAGATGAGGTTTCACCATGTCGGCCAGGCTGGGTTTGAACTCCTGACCTCAGGTGATCCATCTGCTTTGGCCTCCCAGAGTGCTGGGGTTACAGGCGTGAATCACTGTGTCCTGAGGCACCTCTTTCGTTTTACCATTTGAATTATTTTGACCATACATGTGTAGAGCTGTAACAGTAAAAAGTAAGTTGGTTTTAAAGACCAGCTCTCTCATTCAAAAAATGAACTCAATGTAAAGGCCTATGGGAAAGCATTTCTGATATTAATGACTCGATTACACAGTCAGAATCTTCTTCCAAGACGTCCAGCCTCCCTTTTGCAGATGCGTCTCAGAATTCAGGTTTCCTTCCTTAACATGCTTTGAGGTTTGAAACCACAATGCACTATTGCTTTTGTTGAAACACTTCTAATCTTTTCCATCTAAAGCAAAAACACCTACCTCTGAAGATAAAGATATCACAATGCTATTTTCAACAGGCAGACTCATGACTTAAAGACAGCTGCAAGGATTTTTATGTCAATTAATTTTTATTTTTTTTCTCTTAACAAAACTAGTACATGCTCCTTGTAGAAAATTAAGAAAACTCAGATAAACAAGAATGGTGCATGTTACAACTAGAGAAAGTGTTTTTTTTGGTTTTTTGGTTTTTTTTTTTTTTTTTGATGCACATGAAATGTTTATTTCCCAAATTGTGGTATGGTTCAATTAATGTTTGCTTTTTCATTGAAGAGAAGAAAGAAATGTCTGGGAGTCTCAATAGAATTGTGTAGTACTTACATACAATTAGGATGCAGTGAGTAAGAACCCAGGTTGAAATTGCTGCACTCTGTTCATTAAGTCACTATAGGATTACTAAAAAGCAGAGTGAATGATCCATCATTGCTTTAATTAGACTACCTTAGGCTATTGAGAGTGGTTTGGAGAAAAACTACTATGCCTGGTAGTGGGAAATCTTGGAAGAAAACAGAAGACAAATGGAGGTGGCTAAATGAAATGTCTAAGGAAGAGAAATTCTGACTATCATTTTCTTTTGCCAAGAGGGTTCAGCTTTTAGAATTAAAGTAAGGATTAGTTCATGGCACCTGATTGCCACATTGGATTAATGTAGTTTCATTTGTTGATATCTAGGCTTCAAAAAAAATAGCCCCATGAACAGCGGTACATTCAGAACTTAGCTTTGTGTAGCATCAACACAAAAGGGGGAGGTACTGCGTTACTGCAGTGACTTGGCAAAGAATTATTCCATTATTGCAGTCGTCTCACCTCGATTATCTCACTTCAGGGTTTCACTTCCAAATTGAGTCCCTGGGAGGGAGAGGAAGCCAGAGGAACATTCTGAGGACAAGAACAAAAGAGTCATAATCCTCTTAGATGATGGGAGTTAGTGGAGTAAAGAATGTGCGAGGTGGTCCAGGCCTTGGTGACATCCAGTCCAGCTTCCTTTGCAGACATTTGCTCTTCCAGCCAGACCTTTAGTAATTATAAACCAGACATCAGTTTTGCAAGTCTAGAAGGTAGGACACAGCTGTAAACAGTAACACCTGTTGGAAGACCAGAAGCTGTGAGAGGATTTCTAGATTCTACAGTGGAATTTGGTCCCCAGGTGAATCTTCGTCTCTTGGTGCAATGGTTGGAGCATGTGTAAAACACAGTCAAAAGGGGGAGGGGGCTCAAGACATCCCAGAGAAATCATCCATTAACAGTAGAAAGCTCAGTAGATGGGCAGAAGAGAGGTACTCCACCACGTGCATTTGGGGCCAAATGTGTCAAATCCTTCTTAAGAGAGTGTGGCTGAGGTGGAGAATGAGGTGGGGGAATCAAAAGTGGAATTTGAGAGCTGGAGCCTGAGAGCCAGCCCTTTCATCCCCATGTGAATTAATGAATACATGGTAGTCTCTTAAGATTTTGCTTCTCACAGTGTGATCCCAAAAGTGTCTAAAAGAACAGAGAACCGGAGAGATCCAAGATGGCCACGTAGCAGCAGCTCAGGATTGTAGCTCCCAGTGAAAGTGTGGAGAGTGAGTGGACGCCGCAATTGCAGACGAATTTTTGATGCCCACAAACTGGGAGATTCCCGGCGAAGGAGCCACACAGGTCACCAGCGTGACTCTTTTGGCCGGCGCGGCTGTTTTGCTGGTGCCCCAGCACGGCACTTCTCGGTGCGGAGTATACGGGACTGGGTGCCCTGTCGGGCTCGGCTGGTCCCATCCCCACAAGGAGAACAGCGGTTGGAAGCGCTGAGGACTGAGAACAAGCACAGCTGAACGCAGGAAGGCCCAGCTCTGTGGGGAAGGGGCATCCGCCGAAGGAAAACTAAGAAACAGAAAAAACTTCATCACCAACAAGCCGGACGTCCACTCAGAGACCCAATCTGAAAGTTGGCAATTACAAAGACGACAGGTGGATAAATCCACAAAAATGGGAAGAAACCAGTGCAAAAAGGCTGAGAAAACCCGAAATCAGAATGCCTCTCCTCCTACAGGGGATCACAGCTCCTCATCAGCAAGAGAACAAGGCTTGACGGAAGATGAGTGTGATGAACTCACAAAATCAGGCTTCAGAAGGTGGATAATAAGAAACTTCTGTGAGCTAAAAGAACATGTTCTGACCCAATGCAAAGAAACTAAGAACCTTGAAAGAAGATTTAACGAAATGTTAATGAGAATGGACAACTTAGAGAAGAACATAAGTGAATTGATGGAGCTGAAAAACACAACACGAGAACTTCGCAAAGCATGCACAAGTTTCAACAGCCGAATTGACCAAGCAGAAGAAAGGATATCAGAGGTCGAAGATAAACTCAATGAAATAAAACGAGAAGGCAAGATGACAGAAAAAAGGGTAAAAAGAAATGAACAAAGTCTCCAAGAAATGTGGGACTATGTGAAAAGACCTAATCTACGTTTGATAGGTGTACCTGAATGTGACGAAGAGAATGAATCCAAGCTGGAAAATACTCTTCAGGATATTATCCAGGAAAATT
>PVKP010031532.1:0-26902 GCA_004027715.1 Plecturocebus donacophilus | reverse complement strand
GACCCGTGTGGCTCCTTCGCCTGGAATCTCCCAGTTTGTGGGCATTAAAAATCTGTTTGCAATTGCGGCATCCACTCGCTCTCTGCGCTTTCACTGGGAGCTACAATCCTGAGCTGCTGCTACGCGGCCATCTTGGATCTCTCTCCGCCCGGTGATGAAGTTTTTTCTGTTTCTTAGTTTTCCTTTGGCGGATGCCCATTCCCTACAGAGCTGGACCTTCCTGGGTTCGCTGTGCTTGCTGTGAAACTCTCAGTCCTCAGCGCTTCCAATTGCTGTTTTCCTTGTGGGGATGGGACCAGCCGAGCCCGTCTGTCCCGTATACTCCGCACCGAGAATCGCCGCGCTGGGGCACCGGCAAAACAGCCGCGCCGGCCAAAAGAGTCGCGCTGGCGACCCGTGTGGCTCCTCTGCCGGGAATCTCTCAGTCTGTGGGCAACAAAAATTCGTCGGAAAGTGCGGCGTCCACTCGCTCTCTGTGCTTTCACGGGGAGCTACATTCCTGAGCTGTTGCTAATCGGCCATCTTGGATCTCTCTCTCCAACTGAAATCTTATATATTTGTTGTAATTTTGTCTTTTGACAGAGACGACTCAATCCACAGCACACGTCTTCGTGGCTCAACCTTTGCTAACCTAGTCCCCCATTTACCTTCCTCTTGGCTATCAAATCTAATGTTTCCGAAACTCAGTTCTGGTAACATCCCTTTCCTACTTAAAACTCACATTAGCTTTTTCATTAAAACTATAATGACAGTGATACTAATATTTATTGAGTGCTAACTGTACACCAGTTACTGCTGTTTATATGACAATATTCCTACAGGATAGGTACTATTACTACTCCATGTTTATAAGTGACCAACCCAAGAGACAAAGGTGTTAAGTAACATCTGATCAATAAAGCCATAGAGTTGGCCTTCATATCCCTGGGTTCCATATCTGTGGTTTCAACCAACCATGGACTGAAAATATTTGGGGGGGCAAAAAAAAGGATGGTTGCTTCTGTAGTAAACATGTATAGACTTTGTTTATTCCACAAACAATACAGTATAATAACTATTTACATGGCATTTACATTGCATTAAATACTAAAAGTAACCTGGAGATGATGTAAAGTGTAAGGGAGGAGATGGTCTAAAGTTTGTCAGAGGATTCGCAGAGGTTACATGCAAATAGGATACCATGTTATTTAATTATTTTTAATTAATTAATTTTGGGGGGGGGACAGAGTCTCACTCTGTCACCCAGGCTGAAGTGCAATGGCGCGATCTTGGCTCACTGCAACCTCCATGTCCCAGGTTCAAGCGATTCTCCTGCCTTAGCCTCCTGAGTAGCTGGGATTACAGATGTGTGCTACCATGTCCAGCTAATTTTTGTATTTTTAGTAGAGGCGAGGTTTCACAATGTTGGCCAGGCTGGTCTGGAACTCCTGACCTCAGGTGATCCACCTACCTCGGTCTCCCAAAGTGCTGGGATTACAGGTGTGAGCCACTGCGCCCGGCCAACATCATGGTATTTAAAGAACTTGAATATATGTGGATTTTGGTACCAGCCAGTGGTCCTAGAACCAATCCCACATGAATACTGAGAGAGGACTATGTAGTTAGTTTCAGAACCAGCATTTAAACTCAGACTCTGTACCCCAAAATAAAAAGCTGTTTGACATGAAAATTCAATTAATCAATCAATAGTCGTCCCTTTTTGACCCTCTACCTATCAAAAACTACTCACATCACAAACTATTTAGAACATTGATCAGCGAAAAGAGAGGGTATTCAGAAAGGAATGCAGAGTCTGGAATGCAGTCTCTCTTACACAGCTATCAAATCCTGAATGCCGCACAAACATCAGATCAGCTATCCATCACCAAAACGGGAGGGGGAGGTGGGAAAGGAAACTACAGAATGACAACAAAGAAGAGAATCTAACAACTCAGCAACAACATACCCTCAGGTTAGAAATAAGGAAGAATAAACAATTCAGTCTGAAAGGGCTTTTACCAAGAAGAGATTAGTAATTAGACTGAATGGCTGTGGCTCAATATAAAGTATACAAATGCATTTTTTCCCTCTCTTAACAGAACATAGGAGCAACCCCAGAAGTTATTCAAGAGGGCTTTAAAAAAGAAAACAAACTCTGAAACAAAAAGTATCTTTAAATGCTAATCAGTGTTTTTTCCTAAAATCAGTATTAGAACACTCCTGACAAGGTCTTTAAAGAGTTCACTGTTGATTAAGCCATTTTCATGGACTACTAAGTTTGAGTTCTTTTCATTCAGACTGTGCTGTGTACACTGTGACTTAGGCAAGCTCAACATTAACAGTTCGTCAAACTAAGCAACTGCTTAATGTTAGGTAGAAAAAAATATGTCTGCTGTGAAATATATAGTATCCAAGTACTATTTAGTGCCAACAAAAGCTAACAAACAGGCTGTGTTTTTAAGTTTAAGCAGAAGAAAAATAACCACTACCTGTAGAGAATACAGTTCAGCTCTTTCAGTATTTCAGATAAAAAGAAGGACTGAAACTAGAAACAACTTACTTTCTATCTCTGAATTACCATCATTAAGTTGTACAAGTCATTAGGTGGGGACAGAATATGCCAAAATAGAAATCATAAGCTGAAATAGCCTTTAATTCTTTCCCTTAAATGAAGCTCTTATATCAAACAAATCTACATAGTCTCTGTGTATTTCAGCATTTTGTCAATCTGTAAATCAGAGATTTTGTTCCATAGCCCTTGACAATTTTTGACTTTTAACATCTGAGAAAGAAAACCAGCTTTTATCTTTTACCACCCAAAGGTATACTATCCCTAGACTCTAAAGTCACTATTTAAAACAATATCATTTATATCATCTAACATATTAAGAAATACATTCATTTTATTTTTGGTAGTAACAAAACAACCCTGGATATTTGCATAAGGCTGTCCATAAGAAACCACTTCTATATGTATAGTTCTTTGGGTTTCTAGCTCAGAGGTTGGCAAAAATGGCCCATGGGGTAAACCCAGCCCACTGCCTGCTTTTGGTTTCTGTACTTGTAAATGGTTGAAGAGTGAAGAATCAAAAGAAGAAAACTATTGCACAACACATGAAAATTACATGAAATTCCAATTTCAGTGTCCATAAATAAAGATTTCTTGAAATGGTCATGCCAGTTGATTTACATATCACCCCTGGCTGCTTTTGTATTGTAAAGGTAAAGTTCAGTAACTGCAGCAGAGACCTGATGACCCACAGAGCCTAACATCTTTACTATCTGGTCCTTTTCACAAAAAGCTTGCCCAGTCCTGTTCCAGCTATTATAAGGGAGTTTAAAAAAAAACATGTAAGGAGCTATGGACAGCAACTTGACTGGAAAGCGTGTAATAACTGAAAGGAAATGTCCTCTAGTGGGCAAATCTGGAGCAAGAAAGTAAATTCCTGCCAGCATTGATCAGATGACATCTCTATTTCATGAATTATTCCGGATATAAAACTGCCATTTAACAATAACAAATGATTCTTTTAAGTAACACCTAAAGGCCTAAGTCCATATAAAACAGGACATTATATAACCAGAACATGAGAAAATGTTTTCTCTAGAGCAAAAGAAGCTATTGCCATCAAAGTGAACAACAAAAACAAAAACAAAATCAAGATACTCAAACTGGGGAAATGGGTAAACTGGGGAAACCAAGTAAATTGGAATAAATTGGGAAAAATAGTAACTAAAATTTGCTCCAAAGGACTAGGAGGGGGTTATTGTACATTGAGAAGTTCTCCAAAGTACGAGAAACAAATTAAGTGGTATATATGCAGTGTTATACATTTAAATAATATTTCAACCTTAGATTAAGGAAAATTTATCCTGTGTATTTCAAGATACCAAGAGATTTTGCCAATTTACATTCAAATAAAACAAAACGTGAGTAATACTATCTATATCAAAGTAACGTCCTGTGACTTACCAGAATAAAGAAAACCTGTAGTAAGTTTGTTAATTTCAAGTTTGAGAATTAAGCAAATATCCCAAATCCTTTGTAAACTCAAGGATTTAGTTACTTTCTCTACATATTACATGGCTACTTAAAAATTTGACCTTCTGGCAGGGCACAGTGGTTCATGCTTGTAATCCCAGCACTTTGGGAGGCTGAGGCAGACAGATCACAGGGTCAGGAGTTAGAGACCAGCCTGGCCAACAAAGTGACACCCCATCTCTGCTAAAAATACAAAAATTATCTGGGTGTGGTGGCGGGCACCTGTAATCCCAGCTACTCAGGAGGGTAATACAGGAGAATCGCTTGAACCTGGGAGGCAGAGGTCACTGTGGGCCAAGATCGCACCACTGCACTCCAGCCTGGGTGAAAGAGCTAGACTCCATCTCAAAACAAAAAAAGTTTTCTTTTACCTCCTATTTCTAGATACTATGTAAAAAAAAAAAAATTCAAGCTTCTTTCCCAGAAACTTCCTAATTTTCTATTTTTTTCTTTAAAAAAACTCCTTTGGTTTACACACCAATCCTGTATAGATTAAAAATACACAACTTCAGGTGAAAGTTCTGATGGAGAGTGCATATTATGTAAACACAAATACTTATTTCGTATTACTCTTTGTGATTAGGATGGAAAAGAAATATGGATATACAAGTGATGACAGGGTAAACCTAATACTCAATACCAATAATCAAAGCCAATACATGATACCGATTCCCGTCTCACAAGTGCACATTAGTTTTAACATTACTGAAAGATGTGGGAAATTCTATCATACTTTCTTTTTTTTGAAGACAGAGTTTTGCTCTTGTTGCCCAGGCTAGGATGCAATGGGCAATGGCACAATCTCAGCTCACCGCAACATCCGCCTCCCGGGTTCAAGCGATTCTCCTGCCTCAGCCTCCCGAGTAGCTGGGATTACAGGTGCTCACCACCATGCCTGGCTAATTTTGTGTTTTTAGTAGAGATGAGGTTTCTCCATGTTGGTCAGACTGGTCTCAAACTCCTGACCTCAGGTGATCCACTCTCCTTGGCCTCCCAAAATGCTGGAATTATAGCTGTGAGCCACTGCGGCTGCCCTCTACCATATTTTCTAAAACTCTTGATTTATTTCCAAAGGAAAAATAGTTGTAACTACATCAAAATAACTATTTTGGTCAGACACAGTACCTCATGCCTGTAATCCTAGCACTTTGGGAGGCCAAGGTGGGTGGGTCATTTGAGGTTCAGAGCTCAAGATCTGCCTGGCCAACATGGTAAAACCCCATGTCTACTAAAAATACAAAAATTATCCGGGCATGCTGGTGCTCGCCTGTAGTCCCAGCTACTCAGGAGACTGAGGCAGGAGAACTGCTTGAACCCAGGAGGCAGAGGTTGCAGTGAGCCAAGATTCTGAAGTGTAGCCTGGGAAACGGAGTGAGATTTTGTCTCAAAAAAAAAAATGCAATTAATAGTTTAAAATCTTAAATCTAAATTTCTAGGAGATTCATTAGTTTGCCCTTGGTAATCCCCACTTTCTGCCTTGCAGAACCTCTTTAGACTTCAAAACAGTTCTTTACAAACCATATTTAATAACTTACATATCAGATGAGTCAATAACATACAGATTACATTTCCCTGAAAATATACAGAAGGTTAAAAATTAGAAGAGAAAGTGATATGCTCTGGGTTTTGCTGAATGCACATGTTCTAAAGTTCTGAAAGGTTCAAGATTAACACAGACATCCACAAATCAGGCATCTGATTTCAACTGTTTTAAAAAGCTGTTTACAAAAAGTCAAAATAAGTCAAACTCTTCCCATTTGTTTGAATTTAATAGAGGGTATATTTACTTCCTACCCGAAATGATTTGAAAACAAAACATATACCATTTCCTTTCACTTAATGTTCCACAAATGTCTGAAAAGCAAACTCAATTCAATTTAGTTGAATCAATAAGGGAATTCCAGTTTTTCTAAGACAGTATGTTTTAAACCAAGCAAAGACACTCCCCAGGGCCAAATAATTATGATATATTAGCTACTCTTTCTAGGCCAAACCAGAGTTCTTCTTTCCAAAACTCATATTTCTACCAAACCAGAATGCTGTGTGGTGGGAAAAGAGTTCAGAACACCTGGAATATTTTTCCAAAATAAAATTTAACTTTCCACTGCCAGGAGAAGCATGAACACACTGACTTACACTGCCCTCTAGAGTCTCCTTCTACTATTTTTTAGCCTGAATTAAACTCTAATCATAAGACTCTTCTAATTACTCAAGCTTTAAGTATTCTAATATTGTAAACTGATCTTTTTAAACTTTGTTTGTTTGTTGTTGTTGTTGTTTGGGGTGGTTTTTGTTTTTGGGTTTTGTTTTTTGGTTTTTGGGGGTTTTTCTGAGACAGTCTTGCTCTGTTGCCCAGGTACAGTGGGGTAACCTCAGCTCACTGCAACCTCCACCTCCTGAGTTCAAGCAATTCCCCTGCTTCAGCCTCCCGAGTAGCTGGAATCACAGGCGTGTACCACCATGCCCAGCTAATTTTTGTACTTTTAGTAGAGATGGAGTTTCACCAGCTTGTCCAGGCTGGTCTTGAACTCCCGACCTCAGGTGATCCATCTGCCTCTGCCTCCCAAGGTGCTAGGATTACAAGTGTAAGCCACCGTGCCCAGCCAACTGACCTTTTTTCAATGGATTAGTAGTCACTCTTAAAACGTAAGATATTTCAATTACCCACTGTTCGTTAAGGTCAGCAGTCCTTCCCCAAAGGACAGGAATGCATCCCAAACAGAATTTTCTTAATTTGCTTATTTTTAAAAAGTTTTAAATAGCTCAAACTGCAAAGGTTTCTAAAACAAAGACCAGGCATAGCATGTATTAATTAACCCATGTGGCCCAGAGTTTTGTCTAGCAAAACCCCAAGTTCACACATTTGACCACATGCACACAAACCTCAGCTAACATGGCCAATGCTCCCCAGAGGCTACTTCTGCAGCTATGCATCTGCCTTCTCAGCTCCTGGCAGTTCCTGCCTTTTCTCTTGCGAGACAATCAGAGCTCTGAAGGGATCTTACGACACTAATGAGAAGCCATGACAACCAAGACCTCTGGCAGTTGCAAAGCACAAATACCAATATCCATTTTTACTGAGCATGCATCCAATAAGCAACATGCTAAGGACTCCAAGTAAATTAAAATCATCCCTCTAACCTAATAACTCCATAGGCACCTATAACATACCATAACTTGAGACTTTCTATTATTCCTTATACTTAAGAACTTATTAAAAGACAGGCTTTACTATGCACCACTGCTAGTATAGCTTGCCTCAGCTGTTACAGTAACTAGAGAAGTAGGGTTATTTTCTTGTTTGTTTTAATCTAGAGTCGTAAGAGACCACTTAAAAAAAAATCAACCCTATTCAAACCCTGTTTAGAGGAAAAAAAGTCTATGTTCTTTTTAATAGATTAGTAGTCAATATTAAAAGGTATATTTCAATTACCCACAGTTATTCAAAGTCAGAAGTATTTCCTCAAAGAACAGGAATGCACCCAAAATGGAATATTCTCTAGGCATCTGTGGTACACCATAACATCAAAAAGCATCCCTCAAAAAAGTAACTAAAACTAAGATGCTATTGCTCCACACCCAGATATCTGTTATTACTTCTGAAAGCAATCTAAGTAATCTTGGGGATCCCATCCAGTAGATAAAAATGATGGCATCCTTTAGGGCATAAAGTCAAAATAAGATTTCCACAGGCTCTGAAACTAGGGCCAAGAGACTATATCTGTTTTTGAAAATATATATCTGTTATATATATATATATATATATATTTATTTTTCCCTATAGTTGTTTGTTTTCCCACTACAATGGCAGAGTTCCATACTTGAAACAGAGACCACATAACCTGAAAAGACTAAATATTTACTATATCTGGCTCTTTACAGAAAAAGACTGCCAATAGCAAACATCCCCACAGCCTTCTCCAGATCACAACTTAGAGGAATGTCATGTGTATGAGGCTAAGGGGTGGGGGCTGGCTTGAGATGGAAAAGGGGATTACGTATGCTATCCACACTATACTACATATTAAGAAAATGAAATTATGGGAACTCATGGGAAGAAATAATGACAGAGGCAGCTGATTCATCCCATATGATGGTTCACATCAGCCTTTTCCAAAGACTGAATGAAGAGCTCTAAAGTTTTCTTTCAGGCATTTAAAAAATCCTGTGTAAGGGATGGCAGGAGAAAATACAATTTTTGACATAACATACTATTTCACTCACATCAACGTTACACTGAAGCTCACACCTAAGGTAGGCTGGTATTTCTTTCAAAGGGAATATTTCAAGTGAGTTTCCAAATAGCTATGATAATGTGTTTGAACAGAACCAGATCCCAGAATGAACCTGAGGTAAATACCAAAGATTGAAATCAGTGAACCATCAAAATAAATAAAGGTACTTGTCAAAACATATAATATACAATATGAAATATAATGAATATAATGAATCCCTTTGAAAGTCACTATATGTAGACACAAAAATACAGCTTGATGATGAGACCCAGATTCCAGTCTGGGTTTCTACTCTAATTGTAACTTAGACAAGTTATTTCCCCCATTTGTTTTTCGTTTTGTTTTTTGAGACAGAGTCTTGCTCTGTCACCCAGGCCAGTGTACAGTGGTGCAATCACAGCTCACTGCACCCTCTACCTCCCAAGCTCCCAAAGTGCTGAGATTACAGGTTTGAGCCACAGTGCATCCAGTTTCCCCTCTGAACTTGATCTGTGAACTGAAGGACTTAGGCTGCAACAGTGGTTCTCAACCATTCGCATGACTCAGAATCACCTGAAGGGATCTGTTAAACCAAGGGGTGTTGGGTGCCAGGCTTCATTTTCAGTTCAGAAGTCATCACTGTCATCCTCACAGCAAGAAAAAAGCTAAACAAACTGAAATCAATGGCTTTTCTTAGATCCATTAGGGAACTGGGGTCACAGGGCAAACAGCTACCACAAAGTTTGGAGAAATAAATACAAGAAAATACAGAGAATCACAGACAAGATCAGATTACCAGAAGCAAAAGCTACAGGAACCAGGAAGCAATACAGTAGTCATTACTTGAATAGTAAGTTTGACAAACTGCAGAAGATTGAGTGTGGACTAGCTTGAGAGTTAAAACTTCTGGGGGTCCAGACTTAGAGAGACCTAAAGATTTTACCTCCAGGAGCCTCAACAGATTCTTACAAAAACATCAAAGAAAAAAATCCCCTTGTATTTTAGGCAGGGAGAAAGGAAAGTAACCATTTTGAAATTGCTGAGAGCATTTTCCATAACAAAGGCCCACCTGCTAAGAGAAACTACTTTGCCAGAGCTTTGAGACCTGAGGATAGGACAATTGCTCAATTCCCTCTGGCCTTCTCACAGAAGGGGTGAGGGGAGGAAAGCTAAGAAACTCTTCTGAAGATCACAGCCTAGGGACTTAGGCCCACTAAAAAACTGAGATTTAATATTCATTTACAGAACGCTCTCCCTCCCCAACACCTTTCCACCACATCAGCAGAGCTCCAGTATAAAAAACTGCATTACAACTGACAGAGCTTCAAGACAGACTCTATTTAAGAAGGAGTTCTTAGGGAAACCCAAAGAAACCAGGGGAAGACAAAAACAAGAAAACTATAGGAAACTGAAACATCCAGCATCTATACCCACAGCAAACATGAAACACAGTATAGCATTTTCTCAAAAAGCTAAACACAATCTTACCATACAATCCCACAGCTGTGCCCCTGAGTATTCCTCCAATTGACTTAAAAACTTATGTCCATACAAAAATCGGCACAAATTTTAGAGTAGCTTTATTCATAATCATTGACAGAAATCAACCAAGATTCCTTCATGAATGGATACACGAACTGTGGTACTCATTCCATATAATGGAATGCCATTCAGCAATAAAAATAAATGAGCTCTAAAGAACAAAAAAGAGGAACATTAAATGTATACTGTTAAGTCAAAGAAGCCAGTTTGAAAGTATACATATTATATATGATTCCAACCATAGAACTTTCTTTAAAAGGCAAAACTACAGAGACAGTAAAAAGATCAGTGGTTGCTGGGGCTAGGGGAGGAGGGAGAGATGATTACATGGAGCACAGAAATTTTAATGGTGGTGAAACTATTCTGCATGATATTGTAACTGTGGATAAGTACAAGACATTTACGTTTTTGTCAAACCCCACAGAATGTACAACACAAAGAGCGAACCTTAAACTGTAGACTTCAGTTAATAATATATCAATACTGCTTCATCAGTTGTAACACATAAGCCACACTAAGGCAAGATGTTAACAATGGGGAAAGAGTGTGTATGAGTGTGTGTGTGTGTGTGTGTGCGTGTGTGTGTGTTGGGTATATGATAACTACTTGTACTATCTGCTCAATTTTTCTATAAATCTAAAAGTGTTATAAAGTTTTATTTAAAAAAAAAAAAAAAGAGTGTTGGGTGTCACTCCTAGATCTTAATTCAGCAGGTTTGGGGACAGGCTCAATAATTTACATTTTAAACAAATTCACAAGTGATACTGCTGGTTCAAGGGCCTCATCTTGAAACCACTGGGCTAGGGCTCCTTTTAATTCTAAATTTTATTATTCACTAACATTTTCATGAGAACTGTGGTAGCCAGCCTGCAAAATGGCCCCCAATGAGCTCTGCCTCCTGGTATTCAAACTTTTGAATAATATCTTCCAAGGCTAGGTCATAAAAAACACTGCAGCTTTCACCTTGCTCTTATGTGAATTCTTTACTCTGCAAAGCCAGGTGCAGTATCATGAAGAAACTCAGACAGCCCTATCAAGATGTTCCCTGTGGCAAGGAACTGAAGCTTCTGCCAACAGCCAGGACGAAATTTGCCAGCCCTGTGAATGAGCTATATTGAAATTGGATCCTCCAGGCCCTGTCTGCAACCTGAGAAGAGACCTCAAGCTACTCCCAAATTCCTGACCCACAAAAAGTATGTGGGATGACAAATGCTGATTGCTGTTTTAAGCAGCGGTTTGGAGGCATTTTGTTATATATATAATACAGGAGCTTAATCTAAAATATGTACATCATAGAATTGTTATTGTTGACTCTTCTTGCCTTTACTTTGATACAGCTGGAGAAGTCCCAATTCATTACAAGGTGAGTCAATTTAAAGAACCCCTCCATATTTCTCAAAGTATGACATCCAGATGCTGCCCAAGGACTGCATCGCTCCCACCCAGCGGGCTCATCGGGCAGCACAAGGGGTGCACACAAGCACGGGCTGACTTTGCGAGACCTTGGATAAGTTACTTAATCTCCCTGCCTCAGTCTGCTCAATGGTAAAATGAAGGTAAGTATGCTACCAATATCATAGTTACTATAGGGACTTAAAACATTAAAACATAAAAAACACTTAGTCTAAGTGCTCAATAAATGTCAGCTATCATCATGATCTGCCGTTTCATCTCTCATAACCCAGATTGTTTTGAGTTATTATGAACTACTGGAATTTTCAAACTCACCCACACTGTTTTATACTTTTGTGCCTTATAAAAGGGACTTTCTCTGTCTGGAATGGCCTTCCTTAACTTCTCTTCCAATTATCCTTCTAAACTTCCTTATATAGTGTTCACTGATTTCCCTCTTACTTACTACATCCCCCATAGACAAACCCATAGAGAATATTTAAATTATTCATTAGTCTCTCCCACAAAATTGTATGTTTGATAGCAATACTGATATTTATTGTGTCAACTACTGTGTGCCAGCTACTGTTTTATATTAAGCACTTTACATGGACTAACTTAAACTTCTTAATAACTCATAATTATCCTGGTTTTATTGACAGTAAAATCTATACCACATATAAATACAGAATAAGAATTCAAATCTTAGCTGTTTGGCTGCAATTTGTTTGTTACGATCTAAAATCTAAAGACTAGGAGGTTGAGATTTCTGACATGTTGAAAATATCAAGGAAGCAATTAAACTTTCCATCAGTTAGCACAAGTGCACACAGTTTTAAAATTTCTAATATATATACATGGTACTATAGGGGGGTTACCCCACACCCCTACTCATATCAGCTTCTTGCTTATACTTTCTGAAGATATTTCATTCATATACAGCACACATACACATATATGTACATCTCTTTGTTACACAAATAGTAGTATTCTTCATATATCCTTCTGAGCCCATTTTTATTTCCTGTATCTTTGAGATTGTTCTTTGTCAGTGCATACAAAGCACCCCATTCTTTTTCACTGCTGCACAGAATTCCATCATATTCCATACCAATATGGTTTGGACTTGTGTCCCTACCCAAATCTCACGTCAACTTGTAATCCCCAGTGTTGGAGGTGGAGCATGGTGGGAGGTGACTGGATCATGGGGCGGTTTCTCATGAATCCTTTAGCACCATCCCCTCGTGTTAAGTTTCCGTGCTAAGTTCTCACGAGATCTGATTGTTTAAAAGTGCACAGCACCTTCCCTTCTCTTCCTCCTGCTCCAGCCATGTGAAGACGCCTGCTCCAGCTTTGCCTTCCGCCATGAGTAGAAGCTCCCTGAGGCTTCCCCAGCCATGCTTCCTGTACAGCCTGCAGAACTGTGAGCTAACTAAACCTCTTTTCTTTATAAATTACACAGTCTTCAGTATTTATAGCAATGTAAGAATGGACTAATACATTTACCATATTCAACCATTCTCCTATATTGTTTGTAGCCTTTTGCTGTAATATAAAATACTAAAGCAAAAATCCTTATACACAAATAAAGAAATGAAGAGAGGACAGATATGTGATTCTACAGTAAACACGGTAAATGTATATAGTATAGCAAATATAGTAAAATGTAACGGCAGAATCTAGATAGTGAGTACAGGGGTGCTCTTACTATATAACTCCTGTGATTGTTCTGTATTTAAACTACAGATTTATACTTGTTCTTAGAGTAAGCATCATGTTTTTCTTAGAGTGAGCATCATGTTTTTCTTTCAACTTCTCAATAAATTGCTAATATGAATATTTTATCAACTTCAAAACAATCCCCAAATTTCAAAAATATAATAATCTTGGAATGTTTGTTACCCTTGGTTTATATCATAAAAAAATAGGGGAGGCAACTATCAGAAGAGTCACACTTCAACTTCCATCACTTTACCCAAAGGATAGTCAAGTCAAGTGAGTCTTCCTTTCTTGGGTCTCTCAACACTCTTTTATGCAAACACTTGGTCTTCACCAAGAACAAAGAGCTCCCTTATAGGTGTCTGTTACCTCTAAGAGAAGCAAGGGAAAAAAAAAAAAACTAAAACCTTAGGAGAGTCAGAGTTTGACATCTTCCTTCTCAGCTTCCTTCTTAGATAATTCCCAGGAGTCCTAGCCAATAAAGAATGGTTTAACTCTTCTTTCCAAAAAAACAATGAATGATTATTCCCCTAATCTTCCTTTAGAAAATGTATTCCTCTCTCCTCTGAAGACTCAGAAGCAGACCTTTCAGAAGAATTTCTGGATTAGTGTGTGCCATTTCAGCCAAGAGACTTCCGCTACCAGGGTCCAAAGATAACACATTCTAATGAATGCTTGTTGGATTGTTTTATTTATTTATTTATTTTGACAGTTTGAAGGTTCAATGAAAGCATTACAACAGACTTATCTTAGGGCAATGCTTTGGTAAACCAAATTCAGAAAGTTTAGAAAAGACTAGAAAACTAATAAGTGAGCTGTACATTCACTTGGAGTTTGCCAGACAGACAAAAAGGAAAATAACACTCCAGTCACAAAGAATAAATCACAGAGAGCTTTAAGGCTAAACTGCCACATTTTCCCTCCAAAAGAATCGAAAGTTTATCACGCCTATTTCCTAAATCTCCAAAAATGTGAGTTATTGATAACAGTCATACAATTTTCAGGAATTTCCGTTTCTTCAGTTGTTGAACCTTTGAAAAGCAATTGCAAGTTGAAGAGAATTCACATGACCCAGAAACTGTTCTGAGCTCTATCAATGTTCAGGAAGCAGAAATTTTTTTAACTTTTTAAACTCTTTTTTATAGAGGCAGGATCTCCTTATGTTGCCTAGGCTGGTCTCCAACTCCTGGGCTCAAGTAATCCTCCTGCCTTGGCCTCCCAAAGTGCTAAGATAACAGGTGTGAGCCACCACGCCTGGCTAGAAAAAATGTTTTCATCCAGAGAGTAAAACTCATTAAGTGGCACAACACGCAGTGCATTTCAACTTCGCCTCTCAAATACTTCAGCCTACACACTCCAATTTCACACTCAATGAAAGCTTAAGCAAAATGTTGGCACAAATAAAAGTTTAAAATCATTTTAGATTGTTAACTAGCAAATGTCCTGCAGAAATTTTAAAAGTCACTAAATAAATTATAAATCTAGGAGAGCAAAGCACACTGTGGAATAAACAGCTATTCAGAAAGTGTGTCCAATTTTTGTCCCACCTCTAATTCAAGGTGCAAACCATGACCCCCACTGTGGGACCGGGCTGTCAAGCACTCTCCTTCCTTTGCTAATGCTGTTCCCTCTGTTCAGAAGACCCTCCCTGTCTTCTCTCCATGGTGCAAACCTGCATCCCTCCTCCAATATCCAGCTGAGCCTTCACCTCCTCTATAGCCCCTGACCAGAATCCCCAAGGCACAAGCTTTTGGAGCTTTATTCATGCCTTTCTTTCTTTGTTGTTCTTTCATTTTTTTGAGATGGAGTTCTTGCTCTGTCACTAGGCTGGAGTACAGTGGCGTGATCTTGGCTCACTGCAACCTCTGCCTCCTGGGTTCAAGTGATTCTCCTGAGCTGGTCTTCTGGGCTGGTCTTGAACTCCCGACCTCCAACAATCATCCTACCTCAGCCTCCCAAAGTGCTGGGATTACAGGCATGAGCCACTGCACCCAGCCTATTCATGCCTTTCTGACATCTACCACTCACTGCAATATACTTAACAAGCCTCTTCCCATTCCCCACCCCTCAAGGAAGAACCTGGCATCCTCTATTCCTGTCACCCACCAGAGTGCCCAGAAAACAATAGCCCAGTCAGTAGTCATATTTACTAACGTAACGGCTTATGTGCCAGACATTATGCTCAGTGCTTTATATAATATCAACTCATTTCACCTTATGTTATTCTGTGAATAACATAATAATAAACCATAGTATCCCGCCAATCAGTCTTCCCCAGCCTTCTTAGGAGGTTCCTCTTCGTGTGAACAGGCTATATAACTTAAAGGACTCTATCCTGGCCATATTGTGATCTCTTTCATCACACTCTTCCTGGGCAATCTCCAATCCAGGTCTTCAGAGCTCATTCTAAACCCATATATGACAAGCACCTGGATATTGCTATGTGAGTGTTCTGTACTTAAAATTGATCATGTCCCAAACTTTGTCCATCTCTATCCCCAAATATCCTCTCTCTTTCTGATCCTATCAGAACACTCTATTGTCCAGTCAGAGTCTAAGTCCAATCAGGAGAGAGAAACTACATGGTAATTTGAACAAGGTAAGATTAAAAATCATAAACAATAACAAGAGATTAATGAAAAGTTGGCAAATAAGACAAAGACCTTGAAAGAACATAGCAATAGCTAACATTAAATATAGTAGCAAATATAATATTATGTAACACAACATATAATTGCCACCACCCTTAAGTTTGAGATAAAATAACCAAGAAAGAATTCTCCCAACTCTCGGACTGAGATCCAGACCTTGCTGGAGGGGGCTCATACCTAACAGAACTTCAGGAGATCCACTCTGCGAAATTTGCCAGAAATCAGTCCTCTAGAATGCCAAGGAAGGTTGTTTGTGGGGAAGCCTCTCAGTGGAGGCACTCTGCTACCTGGGCGGCAGGAGTGCTTGTGGCCACTAAGAGCTGCAAAAGCCTGAGCACTGAAGAAACCCCATGTTCCACAGCAGCCTCTCAGACCAGTAAGTAAAACTCTTTCCTCCTCAATATCTCTCCAGTACCCTCTACTGACAAAACTTAACTACATGCCAGCTGGCAGAGGGAAAGTAAAAGGCCCAGATTTATTTTCACAAAGCAAGCAATGAAGGACATACTTGGATGTGAGAGGCAATAAATCAATAATCGACACAAACACCATCATCTATCAGTTGTCCAAGCTCAAAATCTACAGGCATCGTTGATTCTTCCTCCAATCATCAAGTCCTACAGGTCCTATCTTCTAAGTATTTTTTGAATCCATCTACTTCACTCCATCCACT
Source organism: Plecturocebus donacophilus (assembly GCA_004027715.1). Lineage (NCBI taxonomy): Eukaryota > Metazoa > Chordata > Mammalia > Primates > Pitheciidae > Plecturocebus > Plecturocebus donacophilus. Next base: position 10,690 of record PVKP010031532.1, on the reverse strand, counting down.
TCTCCATTATTATGTATATTAAAAATAGTAATATATTATTATTTATATATTATATAATTAATAATAATGTATTCTTGTTAATAATAATAATAGCGTTAATACCCCAGTCCAGGCTTACAACATCTCTTACTTTGTTGCCATCACAGCTTTACACTTCCTCAGACATGCCCATTTCTTCAACTGCAATCAATGTGATCTCTGTGACTGACAAATCCAATCCTGTCAATCCACAGTTTACACCTCCTCATGCATTTCTCAAGTGTCCTTAGGTTAAGATCCAAAATTCTTAATGGCTTAGGAACTTATGTGCTTATTTGCCATGTGCAAAGATGTCTGTTTTACTTGCTTGCTTTTTGTTGTTTTGTTTTGCCTCTGGGCCACTGCTCATGGGTTTCCTCTGCCCAGAACAGCCTTTCTTCTTCCCCCTATTGCCATATCCACTTTTCAGCTAGCTGACTCTTCATCATCCTTCAGCTCTCAGCTTTGATGCCTCTTGCTCAAAGTCAGCTGCCCCTGCTAAGTACACCCAATAGAACCCTCTCCTTCCCCAATGAGAACACTTACCACACATTATTGTACAATCATATATTGCTTAACAATGGACAAATGATCATCCTTGTGTGAACATGATACAGTGTAGTTACACAAGCCTAGATGATACCTATAGCCTGCTGCTCCTAGACTACAAACCTGTACAGCATGTTGCGGTACTGAATAGTGTAGACAACTGTAACACAATGGTGCATCTGTCTAGGGCACTTACCATGAATGAAGCTCACAGCACTGGAAGTTGCTCTGGGTGAGTCAGTTAGTCCATGGTGAGTAAATGTGAAGGCCTTGGACATTACACCACTGTGAACTTTACAAACATTGTGGTGCTTAGGTTACACTAAATTCATCTTTTAAATATTATTCTTTCTTCAATAATCAGGCTTAGTTTACTGTAACTTTTTTACTTTATAAACCATTTTTAAAACTTTTTGACTCTTAATAACAGCTTAAAACACAAACACACTGTGCAGCTCTACAAAGATCTTTTCATATCCTTATTCTGTAAGCTTTATTCTATTTTTAACTTTTTTAACTTTTTGAATGTTTTTGTTGAAAACTAACACAAACACACACATCAGCCTAGGCATATACAGGGGCAGGATCATCAATATTGCTCTTGCACCTCCACATCTTTGACCAATGGAAGGTCTCCAGGGGCGATAACACACATGGAGTCGTCATTCCCTTTAAAAACAATGCCTTCTTCTGGAATACCTCTTCCAGAATAGCTGGAGGCTATTTTACAGTTACTTACACGAGGATCACCACACACGCAAGTAATATACTGGGCTACAACCTTATACCACACACAATGTCACTAAGTAATAGGAATTTTTCAGCTCCATTATAATCTTATGGAACCACTGTCATATATGTAGTGTGACCCACCATTAACCAAAATGTCTTTACATAGTACATGACCATAATTCCTTATTAACTCTCATCATTCATACTTTTACCTCTATGAAGGCAAGAAAAATTTCTTCACTGAATCCCAAAGAGTTAGCAAGGTGTCTGGGACAAAGCAGACACTCAGTATCAGCTCAGTTAATGGATGCTGAATGAAGAGGGGTGATATAGTTAGGCTTTGTGTCACCACCCAAATCTCATCTTGAATTGTAATCCCCATAATCCCCACATGTCAAGGGAGAGACTAGGTGGAGGTAACTGAATCATGGGGCCAGTTTCCCCCATGCTGTTCTCGTGATAGTGAGTGAGTTCTCATAACATCTGATGGTTTTATAAGGGGCTCTTCCCCACTTTGCTCAGCACTCACTCTGTCCTGCCACCCTGAGAAGAAGGTGGCTTGCTTCCCCTTTGCCTTCTACCATGATTATAAGTTTCCTGGGGCCTCCCCAGCATTGTGGAACTGTGAGTCAATTAAATCAATTTCCTTTATAAATTACCCGGTCTTGGGCAGTTCTTTATAGTAGTCCAAGAATGGACTAATGCGGTGGCGGGGGGTCGGGGGGAGCATTTTATGAAGCGAATAACAACTTAAAAGGAAAAAATTTTGACTTTGACATTGTATCTGATATGTTGATCAGCATACATGCAACAAAATGATTAAACATTTATAATTCTAAGGATAAGGAGACAATGAATTTGTTTTGTGCCTAACAATTAAGTAAAATGTAGTCTATTCCTCAAAAGAAAAAGAACTAATTCAACCAGCTGTCAATATGAATTTATATTATTTCAGTATATTGTATGCAGATGAGGAAAAAGACTGTTAGTTTTCAAGGTGATCAGTGCCCATCCCAGTGTAGCATGTATATCAAAGGACTCTGTTTATTTACACCCAATAATGAAAATCAAATATTACAACATGACGTTCCATAGCACACCATGGTGCTATGGTGGAAAATCAATGCATCATATTTGTTTTCAGTAACTTGTTTACCCAACCACAGTTCTAGAATCATTATGCAATGTAAATACTCTTCTAAAGCACTCTGACCCATATGAAATAAAAACTATGCCCTCTCTAACACTCCCAAAGGGAATATCTCTCTGGCTAACTCCAGGAATTTGTTCAGAGATATATGGAGCAAAGATTGTAGAGCTGAATTGGTATATAAAGTTACTGTGTCACTCTGGGAGGAAATTTAGCCAAATCCGTAATAGTCAGTAGCAATCTCATGCACTCAATGGGGAGGGGAAATATATTCAGGACTTCTGTAACTCCCACAAGCCAAAGCACTAACATACACAACATATAACCACCAGCGTCGCTGGTTCATGCCTGTAATCCCAGCACTTTGGGAGGCCGAGACAGGCAGATGACTTGAGCCCAGGAGTTCGAGACTAGCGTGGGCAACGTGGCAAAACCCATCTTCACAAAACATACAAAAATTAGCCAGGCATGATGGTTAAAAATTAGCCAGGTGTGATGGGGTGTGCCTGTTGTCCCAGCTACCCAGGAGGCTGAGGTGCGAGGATCACTTGAACCCAGGAAGAAAGTATAATTTCAATATTTAAGCATTTTTGTTGTTACAGTTTATTCAAATCATTCTCACAGTCTAAAAGGAGAAAAAAACTTAGGATACAAATAGACATTATTTCAGCAATTCAATAATTTTACATTAATTATTTAATCACCAAGACATGCTGTAGACAACTATATTATAGAACTTAAAAGTGTATCAGTTTATTACACACTTGTTTAAAAAAGATATACAATGTATGCAGTTTATTCGAGCTGGGCACAGTGGCTCACACCTATAATCCCAACACTTTCAGAGGCTAGCATGGGAGGACTGCTTGAGGCCAGGAGTTTGAGACCAACCTGGGCAACAAGGCAATACCCCATCTCTACAAAAAAACTTTCAAAATTAGCCAGGTGTGGTGGCGCATGCCCGTAGTCCTATATTGTTTTGTGTTTTTTTGTTTTGTTTTGTTTTGTTTTGTTTTTGAGACAAAGTCTCACTCTGTCATCCAGGCTGGAGTGCAGTGGCAGAATTTGGGCTCACTGCAAACACCGCCTCCCAGGCTCAAGCAATCCTCCCACCTCAGCCTCCCAAGTAGCTGATATTACAGGTGTACGCCACTAAACCAGGCTAATTTTTGCATTTTTTTTTTTTTTTTTTTTTTTTTTTTTTTTAGTAGAGATGGGTTTTTGCCATGTTGGCCAGGCTGGTCCCCAACTCCTGGCCTCAAGGAATCCTCGGCCTTCCAAAGTGCTGGGATTACAGGCATGAGTCACTGAGCTCAGCCACGCCTGGCCATTTTAAAACTATTTTTATTCTAACTGATATATATTTCATCTTCTACAACATGTCTTAGTACAGACATGCATAGTCTAATCAAGAAAATCTTGGGCCGGGCACAGTGGCTCTCACACCTGTAATCCTAGCACTTAGGGAGGCTGAGGCGAGCAGATCACAAGGTCAGGAGATCAAGAACATCCTGGCCAACATGGTGAAACTGCATCTCTATTAAAAATACAAAAAAATTAGCTGGGTGTGGTGGTGCACACCTGTAGTCCCAGCTACTCAGGAGGCTGAGGTAGGAGAATTGCTTGAACCCAGGAGAAGGAGATTGCAGTGGGCTGAGATCGCACCACTGCACTGCACTGCACTACAGTCTGGGTGACAGTGCGAGACTCCATCTAAAAAACAAAGAAGAAAATCTTGTAAATAAAAAGAAACTAAACCTCAGGAATATTCTCTCTACCAAGATTGATCTTGCTTTTACTTCTACAGGGCTCAGTCCCTCCGTTATTTGCTAAAATGTCACCATTCCCCAGTTACTCTTTAAGCTCACCATTCCCTCGGCCAAATCTCAGCTTGCCATTTCCCCCATGCCTGCTTGATTTTTCTCCATAGCACTTTTTGTCATCAAATCTTTACTTATTTGTATATTACTGTCTGTTTTCTCTCACTAGAATATTTTTTCCATGAATTAGGAAATACTGAGGTTTGTTTCACTCACTGCTGCTTCCTCAGCACTTAGAACTGTGTGTTGAAGCACGGTAGGTGCTCAATAAATATTGGTTGAATGAAAGAAAATAGACAGTCCCAGAAATTCATCTTAACACTGAGGCTGTGAAATGAAATTCTCCCAGAGGGGGAGAGGACATATGTTTAAGAGATGATTCCCTTTCATTTAACTTAGAGCCCAAAGGACTTTTCAAAATGAAACTGCTATTCCAACTACACCCAAGAATCATTAAGGCTGCCCAAGTGCTTACATACATTTTAACAAAAAGCAAGGAATTCTATGTCCTGCTAAAGCAATGGAAAAACCCTGATATAGAAAATGTAAACTGCTGGCCAGGCACGGTAGCTCACGCCTGTAATCCCAGGTGGATCACCTAAGGTCAGGAGTTCAAGACCAGTCTGACCAACACGATTAAATCCTGTCTCTCCCAAAAATGCAAAAAATTAGTCAGGCATGGTGATGCATGCCTATAATCCCAGCTCCTCAGGAGCCTGAGGCAGGAGAATTGCAAATGTTTTCAGAGGCTGCAGTGAGCCGAGATCATGCCAGTGCACTCCAGCCTGGGTGACAAGAGTGAGACTCCGTCTCAAAAATGAAAATGTAAACTGCTTAAGTTTCATAAGTGAGTAGTAAGGATTTCACACCACACCACTCATAACATTATGAGCGTCATACTAACTGCAGGGAAAATTCCGTTTTACATTTGTTTCTCCACATACATGTCCTCTAATACTGCAACTCTTCACAAACACTGCATTACCTGCATTCTTAAACACTCCTACTATCTAAAACATACACAGCAATATAACTGATGAGTACATTCTAAATCAAATAATTCTGATAGAAAAAGTATACCATCCAGTGTGCCATGTGACCATTAAAACAATAAGGAACACAGAACTGATCTAAATAGCTCAATGTGGTCCAGAAGAGATCACCTTCAAATTTTAGTGATAAAATAAGAAAACACAGAAAGAGAGGTGTTAATCAGTTAATAGTAAGCTAAAAGGTGTAAAGTTACACACTTGTTCCCCATAGAAAAAGACTTCTTAACTCTATTGAGACGAAATAAATAGAATGTATAAGATAATGGAGAAAAATGCCCATGGTCTAAAATGGAAAACATCTAAGTCACCTAGACCCAAGAATACAGAAATCACATGTGAGAACAATCTGATTTTCCCCTGACATGCATGGCACTACAGATGCAATTTATTCTACCTCCAGTCAAGCGGGTCCATGAACAGAAACTCTCAGGTATAAACCACTCCTCCTCACCACTTCAATCTAGGGCATTCTAGTGATGTCCACAGTGATACAGTTTGGCTGTATCCCCATTCAAATCTCATCTTGAATTGTAATCCCCATAATCTCCATGTGTCTAGGGAGAGACCTGGCAGGAAGTGACTGGATCAGGGAGAGGTTTCCCCCATGCTGTTCTCATAATGGTGAGTGCTCAGGAGATCTGATGGACTTATAAGGGGCTCATCCCCCTTTGCTCCTCATTCCCTCCTGCTACCTTGTAAAGAAGGTACCTGCTTAGCCTTTCACCATGATTGTTAAGTTTCCTGAGGCTCTCAGCTACACAGAACTGTGAGTCAATTAAACCACTTTCCTTTATAAATTATCCAGCCTTGGATATCTTTATAGCAGTACAAACACAGACTAATATACATGGTTACGTTTCTCTCAACTACTGACACTTGGCACGTCCAGCTATTATAATTTCATTTCTATCTCCCAAATGTTTTCCAATCTGTCCCATTCCATTCCAGACTACCCTCGGCCTGGGTTCAGCTGTCATGATCATCTGGCTAAACTACTGCAAAAGGAGGTATGACGAGATTGTACTCTTGCTTTAAACTTCTACAAGATTCCACTGTTCACCGAATGAAGTCTAAACTCCTTAATACTCTAATATACAGGTTGGACCTCTGGCCTCAGCCCCTTCTCCTCTATGCTCCAACCTCTATGACTTGGGATACATACTTTTCCACCCCTAACATATATTCCCTTTTCTGTTTTAAAACATCTTTCTTAATGGCTGCGAACAGTGGCTTACACCTGTAATACTAGCACTTTGGGAGGTTGTGACAGAAAGATCCTTTGAGCCCAGGAATTCAAGATCAGCCTAGGCAACACAGGGAGATCTCATCTTTACAAAAAAATAAAAATTAAAAATTAGCCAAGCATGGTGGCACATGCCTGTGGTCCCAGCTACTCAAGAGGCTGAAGCAGGATCACTTGAACCCGGGAAGTTGAGGCTGCAGTGAGCCATGATCCTGCCACCGCATTGCAGCCTGGGCTACTGAGCAAGAGCCTATCTCAAAATAAAACCAAATAAAATTCCTCTTTTGAAAGGCCCAGTTTAAATGTAACCCCTGTGAAAATTTCTTTGATCCTCAAAATCAGAATTATTTGTTGCCTTCAGGGTATTGCCAAAGTACTCTGTTTATATCTCTGATCAAAGAGATTGTATCTACGTTAATGTAAATCACAGTCTGATGACAGCTTTTGTCTGTTTAACAAAGCATCCTCCTCACCCATTTTATTCTAGGGAACTACCACTTCTTATGGGGACCTAATAACCTGCAGTTTGGGTGGACCCAGGGGTGCTCAGCATACTAAATCCTCTTGGCCACCACAACTTGTTCAAGAATGGGCCCATGTCTCAGGCACAACCACTGAGAATCCTCCCCACAACTTCTGCTAGAACCACCAGGAAAAAAAAAAGATGGGGGGATCCCTTTTTGCTAGATCCCCTAGCAACAGGGATGAAGCCTAGAGCTGCAGGTAGTCATCCTTGCTATAACATGAGAAAAGCCTGACAAACCCATTGAAAAAGCTAAAAATGCTGTAAGTTGAAAATGCATTTAACACATCTAATTTACCAAACATCAGAGCTTGGCCTACCCTATATGATACATGCTCAGAACACTTATATTAATCTATAATTGGGCAAAATCATCTAATACAAAGCCTATTTTATAATAAACTGGAATAGCTCATGTAATCTATTGAATACTGTACAGAAAGTGAAAAACAAAATGGTTGTATGGTACTCAAAGTATGGCTTCTATTGACTGTGTATCATTTTACACCATCATAAAGTTAAAAAATTGTAAGTCAAATCACTGTAAGTCAGAGATTGTACTGACTAATATGAGCCATGATCATGGTCTGGCTTACATTATAATTAATTGTACTCAGGGCCGAAGAAACAGTTATAAGAAAACACCTAGCAGTAAGAGAAACAACAAGGCCTGTGTGGCTGGAGCAAGCAAGATGGGGGTGTGTGTTGAGGGGGATGTGAGAGACAGGAGGAGGGGTAGGCAGAAGGGGGGATGGGGAGGGAGAGAGAGAAATGGAGGTAGGTAGGGAGGTGAGAGAGAGAAGGGAGATGAGGGGGTGAGAGAGACAGGAAGAGAAGACCCCCCAAGATGGCATTGTGAAAGTCCCAAGCAGAAGAGGGACAGGCTCTGACTTAATTTTTAAAAGGATCCTTAGGCTTGCTGTGCTGTGAAACAACTGGCATAGGGGTGGGCATGGGAGCAGGAGGTGGGCAGGGAGAACAAGACATATTAAGAACCTGCTAGGGTAACCAGGCCAGAGGTGATGAAGGCTCAGAACAGATTTTGTTCGATGTTTTTTTTGTAAATGTCCTGACTTTTTTGCTACAACTACAACTACAACTACAAACTACAACTTTGGAAAGACAGATAAATCAACACATGGTATTCGTACTTGATTTATTGAGTATCTACTATATTTAAGACACTCTAATTACTACCTTAACTAGTTACAGAACTATCATCCTAAACTTAAAGCACACATGCAACCAGTGAACTGGAATTCTCTAACTAGGTATCTCATATACATTTTACACCTAAAACCTCATCCTCCCTTACTCGCTAATCTGATTATCTCATTAATGTCATTTCCTATCCTAATTGTTACTAAACATAATAAGAGAGTAGGTATATTTGCTAATAATTTTCTTTTCTTTTTTTTTTCCCAGATGGAGTTTCGCTCTGTCACCCAGGCTGGAGTGCAATGGTGCAATCTTGGCTCACTGCAACCTCCGTCTCCCAGGTTCAAGCAATTCTTATGCCTCAGCCTCCCAAGCAGCTGGGATTACAGGCGTGTGCCACCACGCTTGGCTAATTTTTGTATTTTTTTTTAGTAGAGATGGGGTTTCACCATTTTGGTAAGGCTGGTCTTGAACTCCTGACCTCAAGTGATCCACCCGCCTCAGCCTCCCAAAGTGGTGGGATTATAAGCGTGAACCACCACACCTGGCCATAACTTCCTATATTACTAAAGTAGTTGTATACAGCTACATATAATTTCATTGGAAGTTCAAGACAATTCTGAGAGAGAAGCACCCTTATTTACTTCTACCATTTTATAGGTAATGAAACTAAGCCGAGAAAAATGAAGTAACTTGCCAAAAGTTATTATGCTGTTAAATAGTAGAGCTGAGACTCAATTGTGGGCTAACTCACCCACAGTCACTTAAGTCAGAACCCTGGGAATTATCTTAGACTCTTCCCTCAGCTCCATGCCAGATGCCCTCTCTCATTCACTCTCACACCATTACTACCTTAGTTCAGAGCTTCTCCATCTCTAAACTCAGTTACCACAACAGTCTCACAGCTTACATTACTATATCTTGTATAGCCCTCCCATTCCATCCATTCACCATACTATCATCAGATACGGTTTTCAGTTCCAAACACAAGCTTTGTGCTCCAACATAAGTATACAGTTAAGAATCCTATAGATTATGGAAACAGAGCCAAAAGTGTCAGAGCTTTCCTCATGAATATGCATGCATTGATTCCAGCACCAGCAACTTACCAAGCAATTTTTGGTAGCATCCCAACTTCAAGATTCACATTAATATTGTCAAGTATGAAAAACCCGGTGATTGCTCAATTTCTCCTTTTGTCTTTCTTCCCAATCCCAAAGGTGTGGACTTTAAGCATTTCAAGGACCTCATCAGACCTAGTCCCGCCTTACTAAATTACTCCTTTCTTTTCTTATCCAATCAAAACTGCCATTCCTAGAAAGCCCAAATAGGTCTTAAGTATTTCATAATGAGGTATCAGAACATATATATTTTAAAAAGAGGAGCTAATTAAATAAGTGGGTCTCTATTCTGGCACTTCATAGGCATAAGAGACAGTGATGATGGTAATAATAATGGCTAACATTCGTCAAGATCTCGGTAAGCTGTGTGCCAGGTATTGCTTTACTTGCATTATAAGTATTTAATTATCTGTTCTTTTAATCATCAAAACCACTCCATGAAGTGGGTATAATTATTATCACAATTTTTGGATAAGGAATTGAAAAGCTGAAGGAGTTAAGTAACATGTCCAAGGTCACCCAATCAGTAAGCAGTGTCAGGGCTCCTAACCACCTCATAGTAACAGCTTCCTATAATGATAGACTCCAAGAGATATGTGAAGGAGACCATTGTGAGCTTATTCATTTCAAAAATGTTTCTTGAGAGTTTATTATATTCTGAGAATTATTCCTGCCACTGGGAATTTACTTGTAGATCTTGCTTTTATGGAACTCACAAGAAAGGCATCAAATAATACATAAGCAAAAATGAAAACAATACAGCTTTGCTCTGAAATAAAAATAAAACAGGATAAGGTGATGTAGAGTAATGCGCTACTTTAGACTGGAAGCCAGGGAGAGCCTCCTGAAGGAATAATGTTGAAATGAGAGCTAAATTACAAGATGAAGCAAACAAAGAAAAAATCTGATGGAACAGCATTAAGGCCATTATGATAAGTGCAATAAACCTAGGTGAGAGTTATCTTGTCAGGTCCTACAACAACAGAAAAGACAGGAGGCCAATGTGACTGACGCTAAGGGAGCAAGTAGAGGGTGGTCAGAGTTACATCCGAGCCTCAGAAGTTGTCAGCCATGCTGGCGTACAACCATAGCAGGGGAGAAAAGCTATTATTGTATTCCCAGTGGAATGAGAATCTGAAGGGTTTTAAGTAAGAGAATAAGGTGATCTATGTTTCTTAAAAAGCAATCCCACTCCTCCAACTCTGTGTAAAGAATGAACTACAGGCTAGGCACAGTGGCTCATGCCTGTAATCCCATCACTGGAAGGCCGAGAAAGATGGGTCACTTGAGGCCAGGAGTTGAAGTCCAAGCTGGCCAACACAGC
>PVKP010031531.1:0-26882 GCA_004027715.1 Plecturocebus donacophilus | reverse complement strand
GGAAGGGAAGGGAGGGGAGGGGAGAGGAGGGAAAGAAAGGGCAAACCCAAAATTAGTTAAAGAAATAATAAATATCTGAGCAGAAATAAATGAAATTGAAGCAAAAAAAAGATCAATGAAAGAAATAGTTATTTTTTGAAAAAATTAACAAAATCAACAAATCTTTAGACAGACCAAGAAAAAAAAGAGAGATGACCCAAATAAATAAAGTCAGAGATGAAAAAACAAGCAACCATAACTGATAACACAGAAATTCCAAGGATCATCAGTGCATCAGTGGTTACTATGATCATTGATCATAGTATATACTAGTTGCTCATAAACTGTAAAACCTAGAAGACATGGGTAAATTCCTGGATACCTACAACCTACCAAGATTAAACCATGAAGAAATTCAAAACCTGAAATAGCCACTAATCATAAGATCAAAGACGTAATAAACAGTCTCCTAGCAAAGAAAAGCCTGAGACCTGATGGCTTCACTGCTGAATTTTACCATACATTTAAAGAGGAACTGATACCAATCCTATTCAAATCATTCCAAAAAAATAGAGGAGGAAGGAATACTTCCAAACTCATTTTATGCAGCCAATAATATCCTGATAGCAAAACCAAAGACACATCAAAAAAAAAAGCAAACTACAGACCAATATCCCAGATGAACATTTATGCAAAAATCCTCAACAAAATACTAGCAAACTGAATTCAACAACACATTAAAAAGATCATTCATCTTGCCCAAATAGCGTTTATCCCAGGGTGTAAGACTGGTTCGGCATATGGAAAATACCAATAACCAAGATTTGGAAGCAACCTAAGTGTCCATCAACAGACAAATGGACAAAGTAAATGTGGTACATACCCACAATGGAGCACTATTCTACCATTAAAAAGAATAAGATTCTGTCATTTTCAGCAACATGGATGGAACAGGACATTATGTTAAGTTAAATAAGCCAGGCCCAAAAAGACAAACTGCATGTTTTCACTCATTTGTGGGAGCTAAAAATTAAAACGATTGAGCCAATGAAGATAGATAGTAGAATGCTGGTTACCAGAGGCTCGGAAGAGTAGTAGGGGTGGGGAAGAAGTGGGGATGGTTAATGGGCACCAAGGTATAGAATGAATAAGAGCTAGTATTTGATAGCACAACAGGGTAACTATAGTCAACAATAATTTATTGTACATTTAAAAATAACTAAAAGAGTATAACTGGAATGTTTGTAACACAAGGAAATGATAAATGCTTGGGGTGATGGATACTCCATTTACCCTGATGTGATTATTATGCATTGTGTGCCTCAAAGTATCTCATGTACCCCTTAAATGTAGGTACTTCCTAGGTACCCATAAAAATAACAATTTTTTTAAATGCACATGTAATTATTCAGTTTCAAGCTTTCTTGTACTCTCTTTCATTCATGTTTATAGGCCACAGTTTAACATGTTCTGCTCTAAAAAGAACACTCAGACCACTAAGATCAAGTTCATAATTAGGAAATTGACGTAATTAATTGCACGCATTATTTTTGCTTGCATTGCTTCTGCTACCATCTCAGCTTCCAATCCCCTGATCTGAGAAAATCAGAGCTGGGTTTATTGATAGTGAAAGTAAAACTAGTGGGAAAAAACAAATTAGCTATATTTGGAAGTCACACTTAGCATCAAAAAACATATGAGAAGAGCATAGAGAAAAAGATAAATTTGGGAACATTCAGGCTTGCATTGCCCTCTTCTGTTTTTCACAGGAAGAACATTACAATGTTTATACTGGGATCACAGTGATTCCCAAAGTAATCACAACGATCACAGCGATTCCCAAAGTAATCACAATCATCACAGCCTGAGGAAGATGAGCTTGGTCCAAGGTCTAGGGAGCATGAAGAAGTCACTCCTGTGATTTTACCCCCCAGAAGAGCCAAGTAACTGCCCAGACACTTCCCCGTAAGATATAAAGGCTGCTGCTCAAAATGTTTTGTCACCAATACAGTGTCTGGGCTCCAGATTCTGAAATCCTTTTGCACCAGTAGTTGAATCACCATCCTTTCCTGTGCCCTATGTTTTGCAACCTTTCCTTACCTGCATGTTTGTTGTAAAACATAAGAACTTTCTAATTACTGCTTCCTATGGCATTTCTCTCAGCAGACCAAACCATAGTCCACAACAACTATCACTTTAATTCAATTGAACTAATTTACTTCCAACTGTCTAAGACTCTCTACTTAACATTTTGAGCATGGAAAAATAAATTAGAAGCATTCCTGCCTTAAACAAGATATAATTCCATCTAATGGGAGAGATGAGTGATAAACAAACAATTATAATACAAGAGAGAATGTCATAATTGCAAAATAGAAGTACAAGTAATAATACATAGAAAGTGAATAAAGAAGCTTATCTTTCTGGTGGGATAAGAGTCCTGGGAGGAATTATCATTTGAACAGGGTATTGACAGTGAGGAAGATTTAAACATACAAAAAATGAGAAAGGGGGAACAAAGAAAGCATCCCAGCCAAAAAAAAAAAAGAGAGAGAGAAAGAGAAAGAATATCAAAAACACAGAGGCACAAAATTGCCTGGAATGCTTGACAAATAGAAAAATAGACCACCATAGCTAGTTTCGGAAATAATGCAAGGAAGTCAATGCTAGGCTGGATGCAGTGGCTCATGTCTGTAATTCCAGCACTTTGCAAGGCTTAGGAGGGTGGATCACCTGAGGTCAAGAGTTCAAGATCAGCCTGGCCAAAATGTCGAAACCCTGTCTCTACTAAAAATACAAAAATTAGCTGGGCATGGTGGCACACACCTGTAATCCCAGCTACTTGGGAAACTGAGGCAGGAAAATCACTTGAACCTGGGAGGCAGAGGTTGCAGTGACCTGAGTTCACCCAGCTGCACTCCAACCTGGGTGACAGAATGAGACTCTGCCCCCCCCCAAAAAAGAAGTCAATGTTAGAAAAATAATTTGGGATTTAAATTCTACATCAAGAAACTTGTACTTTCTGCTACAAGCTAGGGAGAAAAATAACAAATTATCAAAAGTAAAGGCATTATTATCTGCCTATATTCTAAACAGAACAGAACTTTCTAGATCGATAGCAATGTTCTATATTTGCAGGGTCCAACATAGTCACTAATTAGCCACATGAGTACTTGAATTGTTGCTAGTTTCACAGAGAAACTAATTTTTTTATTGTATTTAATTATAATGTATTTAAAATTAAATAGTGACATGCAGATAGTAGCTTCTCTGCTACTGTGATGATGTGAAAGATAGATTAGAGAGATCAGAGATTATACTTGGGGAGGTCAGTAAGAAAGTCATTACAATGGTCCAAAGGAGAGACCAAACTGCGAAAGAATGTCTAAGAGTGATGTTTGGAAGGGAAACCAATAGGACTTGACAATTGATTAAAAATAGATGATGAGCAAGAAGACTGAATCAAAGATGGTTCAGAGATTCTTGACTTTGAGATACGGAGAACAGTTGTGGTACTATGTATGCTTTCCCAAGAAAAGTAGTTAGAAAGGGAAGATCAGTTCAATTTCTTACATATCAACTTTTTTTTTTTGAGATGGAGTCTCACTCTGTTGCCCAAGCTGAAGTGCAGTGGAGCCATCTTAGCTCACTGCAACCTCTGCCTCCCAGGTTCAAGTGATTCCTGTGCCTCAGCCTCCCGAGTAGCTGGGACTACAGACACACACCACCATGCCCAGCTAATTTTTTTATTTTTTTTTTAATTTTTACTAGGGACAGGATTTTGCTGTGTTGGCCAGGCTGGTCTTGAACTCTTGATCTCAGCCTATCTGCTCACCTCAGCCTCCCAAAGTGTTAGGATTACAGGTATGAGCCTTCACAAATAACTTGACATATCAAATTTGATGTATAAAACACATTTCTGCAATGATGTCTATGAGATGGTTAAAAAATCACTCTTGGATTTCAAAGAGTAAGTCACGTCTAGATTAGGTGGCCATTGTCCATTTTGTCAGACCTTTCAATATACTCCTTAATTGTTGAATAACCCAAACAAGTAGGCATAAGAATCAAAGTAAAATCCATCAGTCTCAACTTCAATAAATCTTCCCAGACTTGTTTCTGATCCATCAGCTATAACATTTCTCAATCATTAGTTCCGCTAAATTGCTCTACCTTCTACATGAATATGGCTCTCATATTCATCTATGGATTATGCTTCTATTTCAGCCTGTTTATCCTCAGCTTTATGCTTTTCAGATGTCCAGAAAGGGACCTCTACACCATAAGCTTTGGTAAACATATGACTCAACCTTGGCCAGGTGCAGTGGCTCACTCCTGTAATCCCAGCACTTTGGGAGGCCAAGGTGGATGGATCACCTGAGGTCAGGAGTTCAAGACCAGGCTGAGCAACATGGTGAAACATCATCTCTACTAAAATATAAAACTTAGCCAGGTGTGGTGGCAGACACCTGTAATGCCAGTTACTCAGGAATCTGAGGCAGGAGAATCACTTGAACCCAGAAGGTGGAGGTTGCAGTGAGCCAAGGTCCAAGCACCACACTCCAGCCTGGGCAACACAGCATGACTCCATCATATATATATATATAGTGACTCAACCTCATAACCTACCCAAGCCAAGCTCCCTGGCAATATAATCTGATTGAGTCAGGTCTCCAGAATCCTACCCAAAGGAATAGATAGTTATTTACCCCCCAAATGAAGAGATCAGATAGATAAAAGAGAAAAAAGGAAAAGAAAGGACAGAAAAAAGAAGATTCCTGACAACAGAAGCTTGGGCAACTTCCTCATGTTAAGGCAGGCACAGAATAAGAAGCAATGAAAGGAGATGAGTAGTACCATCAGAAACGCTAAGAGAAGCATAAGAAGATAACTCAAATATTAATCAGTAACAATAATTATTCAATTAATTGTGGCATATTTTTTAAATGGAAATGCCATAGAACAGTAACAACCAATATATACTTAGCCCTCTACAACAGCCTAAATGTATCTTAAAATACAATCTCAAGAACAAAGTCAGATGGTGAGTTTTTAGGTATGATGCAAAAAGCATCATCAATTGGCTGGGCAGGCCAGATGTGGGTGAAGGCAGTGAGGAGCTGCTTCTCCACCTCCCCATACGCACTTCCCAGCTGATTGCAGGCCCACGTCTCAGCCCTTCTCAGATACCTTCTCTGTCTTCTTGACAGGCCCTGGGGGGCAGGGGCTGGGAATGATAGTGGTGTCTGTGGGCTCACTGAAGCCTCAGCTGAGCTGCCCCAATCCTGCCACATCACTGTTGTCTCCCCTCCACCATCAGAGCTTCTCATTTTGCAAGGATGATGTTGTTGGGGGCAATGTAAAAGATGTAGACAAAGATGTTCATGACATGACTCAGAGATCAATGTGGCAAGGCTGAGTGGAATGGAATTACAGGATGCATCATCAGTGAGGTCAAATCAGGAGATAACCAAGAAGAAAAATGGGTAAGTTTACGAGAAACCAGGTTTATGCCATGGTAAGCTGTTTTTTTTTTTGGCAAAGAAGAATGTGATCACCTACAAGAGAAAGGTCTAGAGAAATTAAATCAACATCTAGAAAAAAGTAAAGAAAGAACTTGAAAAAATGAAAGACAAATTTTGAAGAAAAACATAAGGAGTGGTTTCAGAAAAGGCCCCAGAAATAATCAAGAAATTAAGGAAACAGAGAAAGAATATTTGCAAGAAAAAGCAAAGAAAAAATATCAAGAATAGTTTTACCTTCCTTCTGTCTTTTTCCTTCCTTCTTGCCTATTAAACTCTCCACTCCTTAAAACTAAAAAGAAAAAAAAGAGTTTTGAAATGCTAAATAATGTGAGAAGGAGAAAGAAAAACAACAGCAAAAGGAATTACAGGGGAAAAAGGAAATAGCAGGAAAAAAGTTTAAGAGATGGTTGGAAAATGCAAACAATAAACCTTGTCTCACTGCAAAGAACTAGGGTTATACCGATGGACAACACAGACGTTTTTAAAGAGGAAATTCCCATTCAGCACTAACCTTTAATAATTCAATTCGATGAAAACCAATACATAAACCTCCTCCCAAAGAAACTAAGGGTCTATCAGGAAAGAAGAATGAAAGATCCATGACAAAGCAGCAAACAGAACATCATTTCTGGCAATTAATAAAAGCAGAACAATCTTTACCTTAGAACTCTATGCAGAATACAAAGACAGTATATATAGGAAATAGCATGCTTTTATCTGGAACTATTACATTTTAAAATTAGAAATTTTTTTGGCTGCTCAATCAGTGTTCAGCATTTGATGTGATTATTGACACGTTCTGATTTTTGCATTCGCATATGGAATCCTTAGAGTTAATTGAGGAAGACATTTTATAAATTTTAGTGTTTATAAATGTCTCAAGGTTGATCTTGGCATGTTGTTTTGCAGGATATGTAACTGAATATCTAACAATTGTGTTTGTATTTAGCTTGTATTACAATTACACTGTAATATCAATAAAACAAAAAATAAGCCCAAGCAACCAAAAGAAAAAAACCATCAATTGGACTTTGAAAAAGTTAAAAACTTCTGTGCATCAAGAAGGTAAAAAAGACAATACACAGAATGAAAGAAAATAGCTGCAAATTACATGTCTGATAAAGGTCTAGTAACCAGAATATACAAAGAACTTTTACAACTCAACAACAAAGACAACTTAATTTTAAAATGCTCAAAGGATTCTAATAGACATTTTTCCAAGGAATATATACAAATGGCCAATAAGCACACAGAAAAAAATACTCAACATTTTTAGTCATTAGGGAAATGCATATCAGAACCACAATGAATATCTCACATTCACTAAAATGACTAAATTTTTTTAAAAAACATATTAATACCATATGTCAGTGTGAAGGTAGAGAAATAGTAACTTTGATAAATTGCTGGAAGGAATGCAAAATGATGCAACCACTGTGGAAAGTACTTGGGTGGTTACTCAAAATGTTAAACAGAATTACCACGACCCAGCAATCCACTCCCAAGAATGTACCTGAGAAAACTGAAAACATGATCACACAAAAACTTGTACACAATTGTTCTCAGCACTATTATTCATAATACACAAATAATGCAAACAACCTAAACATCTATCAACTGATGAATAGTTAAACAAATGTGGTATATTTATATCATGAAATACTCAGTTATAAACAGAAATAAAGTATTAACACATGTTACAACATGGATGAATCTTGAAAATATAATGCTAAGTAAAAGAAACGAGACACAAAAGACCACATGTGATTCCACTTATCGGAAATGTCCAGAATAGGCAAAATACTGGCACAGACAGAGATTATGAAACAAGAGGATTTGGGATGAACTGCTAATAAATGCAGGATGTGGGAGGAGGAGGGGATTGAAAAGTTATAGAATTAGATACTGGTAATCGTTGCACAGCTTGGTGAATACACTAAAAACCATGAAGTGTACACTTTAAACTGGTGAATTTTATATCGTGCAAGGTATATGTCAATTTCTAAAAAAATACTATTGAAAAAGTCAGGCCAGTGAGTACCTTCGGTGAGGTTGGTAATTGAGAAAGGGCTTTGGGGAAGCTGAAGCAGCATTTTAAAAAATGTGGATTGTGGTTCTTTGCTTTAAAATAGTTTATTAAGCTGTGTATTTACACTTTATGTGCAATTCTGAATGCATCTTATAAAACATTTTTAAGTGAGGAAAAAGGTGGAGATAGTAAACTGGCATATGTTATTTCCAAAAAGAAATTAATTAAAATAGTGAAATTAACATAAAATTTCATTTCTTTGAAAATGAGATAAACTAATGTATATTTAAGGTAATGAATTTTTATGTATACTACATACATGTATTGGTATCATAAACATATTCTTATTTCAAATAGGTATCTTAAAAGATGTGTATTTTTGCAGAAAGGATTGTTTAAAATTGAAATAAAACCAGAGAAATAATTATTGGATACAAATGGGAAACACTAACCTCAAAAATTTACAAACAATAGAAAGGTAATTATACACTTCCCTAAAAAGTAAAAGCAATGACAAATTAATTTATAACTAAATCAACAGTTCTGTAGACTGTGAAAAAAAATCAGAGAATACTTTTATTTGGAAAAATATACACTTAAAAATTATCTGCACTATATCCAACTTGTATTCTTTGCCCATCCATTTTCTTCTTTCTCTTTCCTTCTCTTTCTCCTCCTCATTCTTTTCTTTCTTGTTTTATTATTTATTACTCAAAGGGTGCCGAAAAGGAAAATATAATAAAGTAGAAAAAAGAAAGCAATAATAAGGAATGTTGAGAGGAAAACTTTTACTTAATTTCACCATTTTTTGACATTAAGTAATGGGTACATTCATAAAAGTTTCTTGTAAATCAAATTACCTTAAATATTCTGGAAAAGTAATTGCAAAAAAAGTATACCTAAAAATAGAGTATTCTTCTTAAAACTGAAGCATTCTATTACAGTTCAGATAAACATTTCCGGTTTGTACAATTGGGATTATTACTCCATATTTATTTTTCTAAAAAAGGATAACTTTTATAATATGTTATTTGGATAGATGTATTATTTTTCTCATAATTGAACATTTTAATTTCTATCTTGAAAGGCAGTATAATGTAATAGTTATGAACTAACATTCTAGAATCAAATATTATTTTATATTCTGACTATATTATCAATAAGCTATATGATTTTTGGTAAAGTAATTAACTTATTTGTGCTTCAGTCTCCTTATCTTTAAAAAAAACATAATTATAGTACATACAGCATTGGGTTTTTGTGAGGAATAAATGAAATAAATGTGTTTGTGTGGGGGTGGGTGTGCAGAGAGAGTTTACAGTAAAATTTCAGCACATGATCAGTAGTAGTAGAACTAGTGGTAATAATATCTATTACTTTATATATTACGAATCTTTTTCTAAAATGTCTACTATACCTATGTGTACTAGTCTACTTTCACACTGCTATAAAGAAATATCAGAGACTGGATAATTTATGGAAAGAAGTTTAATTGTCTCACAGTTCCACATGGCTGGGGAGATTTCAGGAAAACTTACAGTCATGGTGGAAGGTGAAGGGGAGGTAAGCACCTTCATCACAAGGCAGCAGGAGGCAGGAGAACAAAGGAGAAACTTCCAAACACTTATAAAATCATCAGATCTCGTAAGCACTCACTCACTATCACGATAACAGCATGGGGGAAACCGCCCCCATGATCTAATCACCTCCCTCCCTCCACATGTGAGGAATTGCATGTCTCCCCCTCAACACCTGGGAATTACAATTTGAGATGAAGTTTGGGTGGGGACACAGACCCAACCATATCACTATGAATGGGAAAAAAAAATCCTTCCTACCTAAGATTCTTTTTAACCAAAATCCAATCCAAGAAAAAAGTATCCTTTAAATTCAAACTCATTTCCTTAGCTATTAATGCATATTAATGCAGTTTAAAATAACTATATATTGAAAGTTATAAATATGCCAGGCTTTGTCCATGTAGAACACCATGTTTTAATCTGTCAGCTTCTGACATTAATAACACTGAGAAAGGAAGGATGAGGAAATTGCTCTTTCCACTCCTTCATAACAAAAACTTAAAATTTTATCTGGTAAAATGAAACACCAAACACAGACCTCTTATTTTATCCCATAATACACACAAAGCAGTAATTTTACTTGATCGTTACTTTCTTATGCACCTGGTTCTATAGTTATTTCCAATAGTCCTATATGTTCAAACAATGCTTCCCATGTTGATTTTCTCATGTAGGTATGATGTGTTTTACTCACTGAAGCCAGAGTAGGTTATATATATATAACCTACATAATCAGATATATATATATATATATCTGATTATGGCACTTAACTGCTTAAAATCCTTCAATGTCTGCAAATTGTTTTTGGAATAAGAAGCTAAATCTTGGACACAGCCTTTAAGGCCTTAGGTGGTTTAGTCGCAACTTCCTTTTCAGCCTCATTGCTAATCACTGTCTCCTTCAGTTGCTGAGCCTTGGTCCAGTTCCCTGTATTCAACATCAAAAGCTCTCTTCCTCCGTCTGAAATGTGTTCTCCCTGCCCTTATTCCTTACTCCTTCTCATACACCTCCAACTCATCCTTCAAGTCTCAATTTAAATATCTCTTTCTCAAGGAGCAGGTTACATCCTCACATGTTTTATGCTTCTCCTTCATAGCACTTAGCACAATTAATGTTAATTATTTGTGTGAAGGGTTAGCCAAATACTACTTACCATACTAGATTGTAAGCTCCATGAAAATAGCAAGCAT
Source organism: Plecturocebus donacophilus (assembly GCA_004027715.1). Taxonomy (NCBI): domain Eukaryota; kingdom Metazoa; phylum Chordata; class Mammalia; order Primates; family Pitheciidae; genus Plecturocebus; species Plecturocebus donacophilus. The sequence goes on along the minus strand of PVKP010031531.1, from coordinate 16,578 downwards.
AAACGTCTTACTTGCTATTGTGTCCTAGCATCTAATCTGGTACATGGTGCATACTTAATAAATATTTATACAGCACATGAATACACAAGGGGAAATCTCATATTTTTATTTCTTTGCATTCCCTCAAGTAAAATTATGATGAATTTAAATGTCAAATAAGACACCTAACACATGTACTTAGCCTAGAACTGTGCCAGACTCAGTAAATATTTATTGCTTACTATATACATTGAACACATATATCACTTGGTCTTTTGGCTAAGATTGGGTGTAAGATATATTGAACAATATTATTACAAGTCAATATCTGGCTATAAAGTCATAAAACATTTACTAAAAATTGATACCAATATTAAACCCTCCTGAAATAGTCCTATTGAATTTTCATAAAGAACAGGAAAACTTAAATGGAAGTGCTCTATTTTAACATCTGTGGCATTTGATTAAAACAATTCAGTAGCAATGTAACTAAAATGGCCCATATAACTGGCTTGCAATGCATGTTTGGTCCTATCTTGTATTTTTCCATGGAATTACTCTCTCCCCGACTTGCCTGTATTAACAGAAAATCCATTATCTCTCTCTTGAGAACTACCTTTTCCCACTCTGGGTCCAGTGGCTTTCTAACTCTCAACGTCTAGCTGATGGAGAAAAGCTTCCTTGGCTCAGCACAGCTGTTGTTTCTTTCATTGCCACTAGACGTCATTGTTGAAACCTAATACACATTCACAATCGGCTGGCGGTGGTATGTCTATCCCCAGCAAAATCCTTTCCAGACCCAGACCCTGTATAACTGCACACTTGAGTGTAAATCTGAGCTCTTTAATCCACCAAGATGTCCAGTTTTCTTCTCAAAGCATGAAAATCAGGCTAGAGTGGCTGAGTCTAGAGAGGTTTACAGCCCTGGTGACGTATTATGCCAGAACCAACTCACCACATGACCTGCAAACAAAGGGGCCCCAGTTCAAATATTTCTGCTTGGTATGTTTTGCTTAACCATACTGTGTTTGAAATTTCTTTTATAAATTTTCACACAGGCTGGGCACAGGGGCTTATGCCTGTAATCCCAACACTATGGGAAGCCCTGGTGGGCAAATCACTTGAGGTCAGGAGTTCGAGACCAGCCTGGCCGACATGGTGGAACCTCCTCTCTACTAAAAATACAAAACTTAGCCAGGCATGATGGCACATGCCTGTAATCCAGCTACTCAGGAGGCTGAGGCAAAAGAATCACTTGAACCCGGAAGGCAAAAGTAGCAGTGAACTGAGATCCAGCCACCGCATCCCAGCCTGGATGACAGAGCCAGACCCTGTCTTATTAAAATTTTTTTTAATTTCTAAAAATTTTTCACACAAGCTGGATTTCCAGTTTCTCTTGAATAATACTGCAATACTGAGCTCCTATCTGGCACAGTAACACCATCCGGAGCTGAATCTCAGTAGCATCTCTCACCTCCTCCATATCAGATTGCTCAAGGCAAGCACTTTGCTGTAGCGCCCTCCACTCCACATTCTCCATGTTGGCTGTTACCTGCCACAGCCAATTGTATGTGTGGTGCCTGTTCTAGGCCCGATGGCTAACCAAGAACAAAAATCCAGGGTCCACCTTTTCTCAGTTTTGCTATGTAGGTCTGTGGTCCTTAACTGCCACTAGATGTCAGTCAAGGACACTTTTGTCCATCAGAGAGTTCTCCAGGCCCTTTCCTCCCAGAAGACTCACTGACCCACCCCCAATCACCCAGTAACAAGCTCTGCAGACAAGACCAGTCATATAATTTGCAAAGCCCAATGCAAATGGAAATTTAGGACATCTTGTTCAAAAATCAAGAAAAAAGTGCCAGTAAAAGTACTACAATATTAATTTTTTTCCTTTCACATTCTCTTTCTCTTCATGTATCACGGTGATTTTTACTTGCTATTTAAAGTTGTGCTCCCTCAGGCATGGGAATACATGCAGGACAAGTACAGACCTTCACAGGTGCCCAGGGGCCCTGCCTGTGACCCCACGCCCACTACTTCTGCATCCACCAAACAGGCCATGCCCTAGTCGGAGGCAGAAAGGTCATTCTCCTCTTCCCACGGCTCCGTGGCCCCACTGTCCCAACCCAGAATAGATGGGCAACCACCAGGGAACAGAAACCTCCATGCCATGATGCAGTCAGTGTCTGGATGAGGTGGCCAAAGTCTTTCCTGCCAACTCACTCGCCAAATGTACCATGGAGTTGCCAGCCTGGGGCAGGGACAGCCACCACCTTGCCCTACCCCGAGATGCTGTGGGGCACATGTTGACCCTGAACCGCCCATATCTGTGTTCAAGCCCCCATTAGGGGAAAAAAGGAATGGCAGAATGCTGCCCATGTCAGCCCGCAACACCCTTGAGGTGACCACCTTAAGCAGAAGGCACATCAGTCAATGGGGTGCAAGCAGAGAGGAAGAGGCAAGATGAGGCCAGGATGTGAGGGAGTAGGAAGCAGGCAGTCATGAACTCATCCTGGGAAAGTGGGAAGAGGGACCAGAAAGAAGCTGAGGCTGCACGTCCCTGGCACATGCCTCATTGTTCCATTGGACTTCACTTACAAAAATATAAATTCTAAAATAAAACTTCAAGGAATGTCATGACAGCGACTAAGCCCAGGTATGGGGCCCTTCTGAACTGGGAATTCTGTGTGACTGCACTGTCCTCACACCCTCAGGCCAGCCCTGTCAGCAGACAGTGGGATCTGAAGAGAAGAAACTTTGAAGCCACAAAAAGTTTTATTACACCCTTCCTCCAGGGTCATGGGGGCCTACTTACCAAATGTTTCAGAACCTAGTGGGGTACTCAAGTGACTCTTCTCTGAAGAAGGAAAGCCAGTTTGATTTACTCTGTGCACCTAGCATAAGGTGGCTGGCAGTTTTGTCATATATACAGTGTCCGACACAGTAGTGGGGCCCTACAACACCACTCTCTTAGTCTACCAGCTCATAGAAAACACAAGCAAGACCTTGTGCTCTTTATGACACCTGCTTCAGAACCCTAAAGTTGTCCACACCCAACTGTGATGACCTGAACCACCTGGTGTCTGCCACCATGAGTGGGGTCACCACCTACCCTGCACTTTCCAGGCCAGCTGAATGCTGACCTTGGGAAACTGGCCATAAACATGATCCCTTTCCCCCGCCTACACTTCTTCATGCCTGGCTTCACCCTGCGGACCAGCCAGTGTAGCCAGCACTACCGGGCCCTGATAGTGACTGAGCTCACTCAGCAGACGTTTGATGCCAAGAATATGCTGACTGCCTGTGCGCCCCCCGCAAGGCCGCTACCTAATGGCAGCTGCCATTTTCAGGGGCCACATGTCTCAGAGGAGGTGGACAAGCAAATGCTTAACAGTCAAAACTAGAACAGCAGCTACTTTCCTGATTGGATCCCCCACAATGTGAAAACAGCTTTCTGTGACATCCCACTCCCGGGGCTAAAAATGTCTGCTGCCTTCACCAGCAACAATATGGCCATCCAGGAACTGTTCAGGCGCATTTCAAAGCAGTTTACTGCCATGTTCAGGCACAAGGCACAAGTTTAAATTTCTTGCCCTGGTACATGTAAGGACATTGATGAGATGGAGTCCACTGAGGCCAAGAACAACAGGAACGACCTGGTGTCTGAATACCAGCAGTACCAGAAGGAGGGAGAGTTTGAGGAGTGGGCCCAGGAGGAGGTGGCCTAGTAGAGCCTTCTGTTAGATGGAAGGGATATGAATTCTTTATGCAGCCCCAGTGTGTTCTATGAAAGCCATGTCTCACTGTGTGTGCACTTGCTGTGTATTCACCTGTATTCAAGCAGTTTCACAGTAAAAAAGAAAAGGTTGTGTAAGTTGTGTAAGTTTTGCATCACCAAGCACAGTAGTTAGGGAAAGAAAATCCTCTAAGAAATTCACACTTTTTGAAGAGGGTGATTAAATCATTAGTAAGATAAAATAACAGCAACAATAATAAAAGTATTGATAACTTCCCTAGCAAGTATTGCCACAGAGGAAAGCAACTCACAAGCACATTTGTGCTCATTTAGATATGATTACTGCTTTTTTTTTTTTGGATGGAGACTCACTCTATCACCCAGGCTAGAGGGCAGTGGCACGATCTTGGCTCACTACAACTTCTGCTGCCCGGGTTCAAGCAATTCTCCTGCCTCAGCCTCCCAGGTAGCTGGGATTACAGACACCTGCCACCACGCCCTGCTAATTTTTGTATTTTTAGTAGAGATGGGGTTTCACCATCTTGGCCAGGCTGGTCTCGAACTCCTGACCTCAGGATCCACCCGCCTTGGCCTCCCAAAGTGCTGGGATTACAAATGTGAGCCACTGCGCTTGGCCATGATTACTACTCTTTGCTTTTAACTGGATTTGGTAGAAAAGAAAACTAATATAAACACATGTTTTTTCAAGTGTCCGATGAAGAAAAAAAAGGAAATATGGTATGTTTTATTATGGGAAGTTATCAACTTATATTGGCCAAAATCTTCTGAAGATCACCAAGTAACAGAATAGTAAACCAGTCAAGTTATAGCTTAGTGAGGAGTCTCAGCTTTTCTTTCATAGTTGAATAGAGACTGGTAAGGAGCAGAGATAACTATTTTCTTCCGTTGTTTCCCTCTTCTTTCTATCTAAGCACATTACACTGAATATTCAGTTAGATTATATCACCCTGAACTTTATCTCCTCTTTCTTCTTTCTACAGCATTATGTTAGCACATTCGATATTGAGCATATTTCACTATGTTCCTGATTCATAATTATATTATTTGAATTTAATGTTTTGTTGATGTCAACTTTGAGATTATCATAGTTTCAGAAAGCATATTTCATGCTATAGTGTGTGTTGGTCACTGGCTCAGGTTGCAGCAGTAAGGATTCTAGAAAAATAGCAAAGTATATTAGTTTTATGTTTGCATAAATCACTGTGCAAACATTCAATTTTATTTTATAGTCTGTTTATTATTCCATCATTCCCTCCCATGATGTTAATAGTTTAAATTTTAATATATAACCGCAACATACAATACACAAATGGTTTTGTTTGGCTATTTCAATAACAAGAAAACAAATTAAATAAAAAGAAGAGGGAAGTTTTTGCCATCTGCTACTTTGAATAACTAGTATTAATGCATAATTGAATTGTTGTACAACTATGAGATTCTCAGCCTTTATGTTACTTGTTTTATCTTTTTGTGAAAAAGTCTTTTAAAAATAGTTCTACCTTGAAAGAGCTTTGGAGTCCTCAATTCCAGGGGCTTAGTATGCTTCAGTAACTGTCTAATCTTGTCAATTACAATGGATTCAATACACTTTAGTAAATCCCTCCCATCGCCCTACTTTGAACCTTGTCTTCAACTCTAACATTAACCCCAAAATACCACTCTCTGACAAGTTCTTACCTTGCCAGTCCTTGACTCATCCATTGATCCTTGCTGGCCTCAAGTCCTTCCCTGCCTATATGAACCACTCGGCATATCATTTCTCTCTAACAAGTTTAATTCTCTAGAGCTTCTGTTTGATTTCATAGGAACTAATAAACAATTTATCAATGTTTTAATTGGTCTTTGTCCTTCTTTCTTATGTATTCACTTACTGTTCACTGCAAGCTCCCAATCTAATGCTAGTCTCCTTCTTCTCAGCAGATGGTCTTGCCTTAGATAACACTGAATACTTAGTGAAGTCTCAACCATCTTCTTTTTTCATCCATGCTCAGAGGAAGAGGTAAGCCTCTCATATTTACTATTAATTCTCTACTTTTCTCATCATCTCAGGCTTCCCACAACCTCCCTTTCTCTCTCCTTCTAGAGCTTCCCCAACTATTTCTCACCACCTCTCTTGTGTGTTCAACCTCTTCCCCTTACTGGGTACGTTTTTCACGTTATAAACATGCCCAACTTTGTTCATCTTAAAACCATGCAACAAAAGACAACTTCTGATCCCACAAAACCTGATCCATTTCTCTAACACAAGCCTTCATTTTACGTCTTATTTTCCCTACGTCACCCTCATGCTACCTCTCTTCACCTGGTTAAATCCAACTCTTCTTTTAGATATCAGGACCTGTATCAAACCTTGAGGAAATTATGCTGACTGCCCAAGCCTGATGAACTTCCATTGTCAAACACTTGCAATGAACTGTATTTTCTCTCTTCGGAGAATTGTCCTAATTTTAATTATACATAAGTTAACGTGATTCATTTATTAACTTTTCCTCCCATTACTCTTTAAGCGTTCAGAGACCAGGCACCATACTCTTTCAGAACAGCATTTTACTCTCAGTGTATTACACATATCCTAGACGATATTTGGTGTTTGACAAATATCTGTAAATGAATGGATATGTTCATTGATTATATTGCATAAAATCTTCTTCTGAAAGTATATTATAGTTCTTCCATTCTGCTCTGGCATGCATGTGGGTGTCCATTAAAATTCCTGTGTTGGAAATTAACCCCCAATGTGATAGTACAGCCTTTAGGAGGTGATTAAGAGGTATAACCTTTAGGAGGTGATTAGAGAGTTCATGAGAGCTTTGCCCTCATGAACAGAATTAGTGCTTTTATGAAAGAGGTTGGAGTGAGCTGCCTTGCCCTTCTGCCATGTGAGGACACAGCAGTAAAGTGCCACCTATGAAACTGAGAAGGAGCTCTCCCCAGACATCAAATCTGCCAGTAACTTGATCATGGACTTCCCAGCCTCTAGAACTGTGAGCAATAAATTCTGTTGTTTAAAAAGTACCTTGTCTAATGTATTTTGTTATAGCAGCAGGAATGGAGTAAGACATGTTTAGAAAAACAAATACGAGTCTTTCAGAAAAATAAAACACCTCTAATTTTTTCTTCATATTAGTGACGCTAAAAGGCAAACAGCATGTACAGAGAGAAGAAAAAAGGCATTGGCTTAAGGTTGGGAAGCCAACTCAGTCTGTCTGTCACTGCTTAGCCTCTTACACATTGTGGGAAACAGACCTGAATTTCTTGAAGATTCTTCTGAAACCATCTAACTTTCAGAATATTGCCCATTAATGCAATTAGTGGACTATTTCAGAAGAAAACTTTGAAAACTGTTTTATGTCTCAAAAAATATTTTGAAATTATTTACATCTATTGAGTACCTTCTTAACAAACGCCATTTTGGCCTCTGGACTTGCTTTTAACTGTGCACTAGCTCATACATGCATAGTGGCCAACATACCTGGACATGAGTACTTTAAGATGCCATAGAAAAGGTTTTCTTTACCTCAAGGAAACACAGCCAGCCCAAATCCAATTACACATGGAAACTAGAGCTTTCCAATTACACATGGAAACTAGAAACATTTATTTCTCTGGTGAAAAGACAAGGAATATGTTGTAAAAAAAAATGACGATATAGTCTCCATTTCTAAAGGGTAATTTTGACACTCTATTAATAATCAATTTTTCATGGATTTTCCATTTGTCCTTTTCCCAGAAGATGCAGTTATAGCTTTTTCCATAGTGGTTTAAAAATGTGTGTTTTCTAATAATCTTTTATTCCTATAATGTATCTTTCATCAAACTGTCTGCTTTGGCTTTGTTTAAAGTAAAGGATGAAAAAAATAAATAACTTGTTTATGTTTAACAGTATTTACCAAGATAAATTCCTGAGATAGGTTTCATCTGGTATTCCTATTTCTAGAGACTTCACCATGTGGAAAGATGCTCTAAACTGATCATTATGTAAACCTAAAGGAAAACATTTGGCTGAACATATGTAGCTGGACTTTCAACAAAGTGTTCAATTATGTTTTCAAAAGGAATGCCACTAAGCAAAAGAGACAGAGTCCTTTTTAAAGTCCTAGTAATTGTATAAGTTCTCACACTCAGAGGACCAATATTTGCTAAGTTTCCTAATGGCGTTTAGCAACAAGGCTTACTATTAAAAAAGGAGATGTACCTCAGCAAAATATTCAGGTTATAAATGTTTAGGGAATTAAGGATATGGTAAGTGATTGATAAAATAAGAAGATGCATAGCTAAGGAAGTAGCAAATGAAGCAGGAGCTGTTAGTGTTTTTCATAGTCACCGTATAAGCCAAAGAATGGGGTTTGTAAGTATGATGTATGCATTGATTTGTCTAGAAAGACACATTGTGGTAAGGCCTACATCAAAATAAGATGAGAAAAACCTTTTCTAGTGGTAGCTGGCAGCTATACCTCACTAACCTACTAACAAAGATACTAACTTCAACTTGCCTTGGGACTCAGCATATGTCAAACAAGGTGACTTCTTTTGAAGATTATAATCAGACAGCATTCACCAGTTCAGCTGGCTTTTTTTTTTTTTTTTCTGAGACAGGGTGTGGCGCTATTACCCGGGCTGGAGTGCAGTGGCATGATTTCAGCTCACTGCAACCTCCACCTCTTGGGCTCAAGCAATCCTCCCACCTCAGTCTCCCAAATAGCTGGGACTATAGGCAAGTGCCATCATGCCCGGCCAATTTTTGTATTTTTTGTAGAGACAGGGTTTCATCATGTAGTCCAGGCTGGTCTCATACTCCTGGGCTCAAGCAATCCACATGCCTCAGCCTCCCAAAGTGCTGGGATTACAGGTGTGAGCCACCATGCCTAGCCTAACCTGATGCTTAATTACAAGTATTAAGTATGGTGGCTTCTCAAAAAATTAAGTATGGAATTATCATATGATGCAGTAATTCCACTTCTAGATATATACCCAAAAGAATTGAAAGCAGGAACTCAAACAGATATTTGTACACTCATGTTCATAGCAGTATTATTCACAACAGCCAAAAGGTGGAAACAATCCAAATGCTCATCAGCAGACAAAGGGATAAACAAAATGTAGTATAAATATACAATGGAATATTATTCAGCCTTCAAAAGGAATAAAATTCTTTTTTTTTATTCTCCCTGTTGCTTAGCCTGTTTGTTCCTTTAATTCTGAGAACTTTTTTATTGAAATTCATTTTTATTTTTTTAAATTTTTTATTATTATACTTCAAATTGTGGGGTACATGTGCAGAACATACAGGTCTGTTACATAGGTATACATGTGCCATGGTGGTTTGCTACCTCCATCACCCCATCATTTACATTAGGTATTTCTCCTAATGTTAGCCCTCCCCTATCCCCCCACCCCCTGCTATCCCTCTTCTAGCCTCCCACCCCACCAATAAGCCCCGGCATGTGATATTCCCCTCCCTGTGACCATGTGTTCTCATTGTTCAACACCCGTTTATGAGTGTGAACATGCCGTGTTTGGTTTTCCGTTCTTGTGTCAGTTTGGTGAGGATAATGGTTTCCAGATTCATCCATGTCCCTACAGAGGACATGAACTCATTCCAAAAGGAATGAAATTCTAACACATACCACAACATGGATGAATTTCAAAGACATTACACTAAGTGAAATAAGCCAGCTGTGAGGGAAATACGTCATATAATTTCACCTATATGAGGTACCTGGAGTAGTCAAGTTCATAGACACAGAAAGTGGAATGGTGGTTACTAGGCCTAGGGGCTGGGAGAGAAGGGAATGGGAGTAATGATGTTGTGGGTCTATTTTCAGTTTGGTAAGATAAAAAAGTTCCGGAGATGGGTAATGGTGACTGCTACACAATAGCATGTGTGTACTCACTGCCACTAAACTGCACACTTAAAATGGTTAAAATGTTCTTACCACTGAGTTTAGGCCCCCCAAAAAATGTTTGAAATTATAAATTTTATGCTATATGCATTTTGTAATAATTTTTTAAACTCTTAGAAACATTTGTTAACCATATAAAATTTAGAAAATTCAGATAAGCAAATAATTATAATAATTTTAGAAACTTAATATAGCTGCTGTTAACACTGTAGGGAAAACCCTAATATCAATCATTATGAACATGGCATGAGTATTCACACTCCTCAAGAAAAAATAGGAGGTGAAACAGTTTACAATGCCAAGTTGGAAGAAATCTTAAAAATCTTATCTTTTACATATAAGGGGGAGAAAAACTGCTCCGAGGGCTTAAGGAACTTCCTCCAACTTCACAAAACTCAAAATATATCTTGACTCTTAGCTAGTGCTCATTAATGCAAAATATTTATTTTGTAAATATTTTATCCTACCTAGGAAAAATTTAATTGAGTCCTAAACAAGTTAAAGCTATCCATGGTATATAACGTGTTTTACATTTAAAGCCTTGCTGAATAAATTGAAATAGTATAAGGCTATAGCACTTTAATAATGGGCAGATAGGAAGGAGGTGGAGAGGAGGGTTTAGAAGACAAGAGAGCTTCTATTAAGTATGCCAGCCCCAGAGGTGATGTACATTTCAGTCAAACATTATTACTGCTTTGTGCTTTCATTTCTGTTTTTACCATAAGAGAGACTACTCAATCTCAGATGACTTCTTGAAATTATGAAAGGATGTACATTTGAGTCAAACATTATTGTTACTACTTTGTTTTTTCATTTCTGTTTTTCCCATAATATGGATTACTCAATCTCCTATGGCTTCTTGAAAGTATGAAAGCCAATCTCTGCTGTGGAAAGGGAAATTGATTAACCACATGTACATTGAGTGTATGCCTTGTGGCTCTTACTCAATACTTCATGTGGGCTCACTGCAAGAAAAGGGAAAGAACTAATTTGATCTAGAATATAACCCATGGAAGTTCAACTTGACTTGAATTTTAAATATATATCTATATATGCACACACACTTGTTTTATATGTTCACCATTCAAAGTTGGCATTTATTAATAGGATGTTTATATTATTCACATTAAAAAGAGTTCATGAGGCTTTTAGGTATACCCACCTGCACTGCTTCCCTCACAAATTCACCCCAACCTCTTTCTTGCCTGTATGGATAGCCCCCATTTACATTTCACATACCAAATAAAGCCTAAGTCATTTGTTACTTAAAAAAAAAAAAAAAAATGACATTTCTTGGCAAGGCCCCAACATTACTAATTTATGAGAGAAGCCTGTAGTAACTTATTTAAGAATGGCACATGTTTTCTTCTCTGTGATCCTTGACCTCATTTGTGGCTGTGTTTCCTCCTTCCCTGAATGCTTATTATCCCCATGATCCTAGAGGAAAAATGATCCTGCTCAAACGTGAATGTTTCAGAGTATTTATTATTTGAGACCTGGCTGACTCGTGTTTATGGCTTTTCCTGTTTTATTTCTGTTTTATTCAGTTACCTGAGCATGATCTTTTTCACCTCTCCTGACTTGTCCATGCTATTACTTCCAAGGAAATGTTCTCCCTCAAACACCACTTTCCTGATGAGTGCCTATTTGTCCTTAAAGTCCAAGTTAATAAGAAGCCTCCTCATAGAAGCTCTTCAGGGTCTTTCTTTCCAACTCTCATTGGGTTAATCACATGCATATCTGTATGTATCTTTCCCACAATGGGAAACTGTGTCCAGGCTCAAGTTCACCATATGGTGAGGCCCAATTCCGAGGGGTCTCACATGGGAATGAACCCTACAGTCTGGGCTCCTGAGTCACCACATGGAGGAAGCTAGGAATATCCTAGTAGAAATATTGTGTGAGCACAAAAGAATACCGTATGTTAGTTATTAAGCTGCTAAAAACTTTGAAGCTTTTATTCAGCAGTTAGCCTACCCTGATTAATACACCACCAGAATTACAATTTTTATCAACTTTTTCTGATTTTTAAAAGCTATATGTACACTCTAGAAAATTTTAAAATAGAAAATAATAAAAGAAAGATAATAGTACTCAGAGATAAACATTGTTTCATATTTTTGTTATACATTATACATTTTATCAATCTTAAGGGACAGGGGAGGAGTTAGATATAGTAGAGAGAACAAAGAGATGTTATTTAAAAGACAGAAATAGCAGTTTTCTCAGAGAAGAGTGCTATCTTTTGTTCTTTAATAAATTGTTTCACTGTGAAGTGAAGTGATGCTCCCCAGGACATAATATGGTAAGCAGAAGAATGACAAAATTAAATTGTTCTGCCTATCAAGTAAAAGGATTTTGAGACTTTCTGGGCAATGAAAGAGCCAAAGAGGGAAGTGAAGGCACCAGGAGCAGGAGAAATGAAAGGAGACTGGGAAGAAAAAAAAATAAGGTACCATAAGGTAAGAGGAAGGCTTGAACCTGGGACAGCAATGCCAGGAAGAAGTTCTCAGTGTTGGGAATTCCCAAGAGACATTCAAGAACAAGAATGTCTAGCATCCAGTCTTACGTTGTTTGCCATGTGTCCTGCTATCTCATAATGCAAACCCTTTGCCGAGAATTCATTAAACCCTGGATATTTAATGAATTCTCATCTATGTGAATGCTGATATGAGCTATGTTTTAAGAAAATTAAGGGAAAGGGCAAGAAGTGAGACATAACAGAAATTAGAATCTTAGCAGGACATCAGAGGAAGAGATGATAATGGAAAACATAAGACCTCCTCCCTCCTAAATAATGTCATGTACATTTGCCCAAACTTTGCATGTCTCTTTTATAACACACTTTTAATAGCTGCCTGCTATTCCAGCATATGACCATTCTATCACTGACTTAACCCTCCATATTTGATGCACTTAGATTTATTTCAGCTTTTCACTGTTAAACATAGTTCCTCAGCAAACATCCTCATACATAAAATTTGGGTCCAGTTCCATTATTTATTGGCTTAGCCAAGGCTCCCTTTGTTTAAAGAACAAAAAGTCACTCAAATAAGTAGAAAAGAGCTTAAGTTACAAAGTACAACTTAATATAAGGATCTAGGGTTATTGCACAAAACCCACAACCTTGGGTAATTGGCCTCATGAGGAACGGAAACGCCAGATATAAAATCACCAGAAATTGCCATCTCTGTCACTTCCCTCAGAATACACCTATTTTCACCTTCTGCCTGTATCTCTGTGTATGAGAGATGTAATTTGTGATTCATATTTATATTAAATAAATGATACACAGATACACACTAGATTCTGATAGCCAGCTCCAAATCCTTCTAACTAAGAAACTTCTAGATGTCACATAACTAATGCAACTAGGCTATTTTCCTTGTGTTCTGTGTCTTATGCTTATATCTCCTTTTCTTACACACATTCTTATTCTAGGTGTTAGTCTGTGATGAGGGGAACTACTTCTTACTTCAAAGATGCACTCAGTCATTCCCTACTTATCAATACCAGAAATGATACTCACTTCTTCCACCCCATCTTTCTAACCTGAGTGCTTTGTCCATGTGGCATGATCCTTACATTTCACAAAAGAACTTTCTTTAGTATCAGGGGGTGGGGTAGTGGCAGGGGTCTACATCTTCTCCAAAATCCTATTTGCCTTTGATGCCCACATTGGGATCTGGAGTCTGGCAGGTTCTTGACTTCATCTCTCTTCCCTATTATAATTTTTCAATTCTATTTGTGGTCTATGGAAATATTTGCCTTGTTTTGAGTTGGCCAGGTACTTCCACATGGCTTCTTATAAAACTTGTCTCACATTGCTGTTTATTTAAAGTAGACAGGATGTGTCATATCCTGAATTCATTGTGCTGTCCATTGCTAACTCTTCCCTTCCTTGTACCTAGTGGCTTTCTCTCCTCCTCAAGCTCACTGACTTGAGAGTCTTTCCCTAGGGTCCAGAGAAAGGAGGCACAGGCTGAGTAGATACCACAAAAAATGTCTCTACACAGCCTTAAGATAAATCCTGGAAGTAGAATTTCTGTCTCAATGATATGAACATGTTAAAGTTTTTAGTATATATTTACCTCTTATACCTTATACTTATATTTATACCTTTTAGTATAAATTTACCTCTTGAATGGTTAAACCAAATTATGCTTCTACTGGCATAAGATAGTAGCCAACACTAGGTCCTCTTAGGAGCTGTGATTAGTAATTGGCATTTATTCAACATTACCTCTGATGAGGTCAGAGTCCTGCATTACCTTCCTTTCCATTATGGTCATCCTTCAGGCAAAGCAATGCTGAGATAATAGCTTGGCCCTTCCCAAATGTTGATCCCTGAGCTCTCTTCCTGACACTCCACATCTTTGTACTGCTTTCATGTTCTTGCACAAATGCAGGTGGGCATATAGGATGCCTAGTCATTATTACCTAGAACCTGTGGTCTAAGTAGTAGCGGTTTAGTACAAATTTCACCAGAAAATCTGATGCTCGTTCCAGGTTGCACAGCTTTTCAAAAACGTATAGACATGTGTGTTAATCCATTTTGTGTTGCTATAAAATAATACCTGATGCTGGGTAATTTATAAGGATAAGAGGTTTATTTTTGGCTCATGGTGCTTCAGGCTGTGTAAGAAGCATGGTGCCAGCATCTGCTTTTGGTGAGGCCTCAGGAAGCTTCCAGTCACAGTAGAAGGAAAAAGGGAGCCAGCATATCACATAGAAAGAGAGAAAGCAAGAGTGGAGGGAGATGCCACAGTTTTTAAACAACCAGATCTCATGTGAACTAATAGAATGAGAACTCACTCATTACATTGAGGGCACCATCAAGTCATTCATGAGGGACCCCACAACCAAAACACCTCCCACTAGGCCCACCTCCAATACCCGAAGGTCACATTTCAACATGAGATTTGGAAGGGACAAAACATCCAAACCACATCAGCATGTGTTTATAAATTTTTATTATTTATAATGTCTGAAATAAGCACTAGGGGCTTAAAAGGAATGTTGTGAGAATACCCAATGTCAAATTCAGGTGATGTAGCTTTCTAAAGGCAATGTTTATAATCACTCAAAGCAATTATGCTGGAATTTTAGAGGATTGTGTTTGGGATACAAGAGACCTGGTCAACTGCCACTGACATGTTCCCTAACTGGGCTGAGCCTTGTCCTGGACAGGCAGAGCCTGTCCTATAATTTCTTAATTAATAAGAAATTAGGAAACAATACCCACTGAGCAAACCCATACTGGTATCTCCTTGGTTTTATTTACAAAGAATGCACTGCATATACAAAGAATACGTGTGAGAATGTATTCTTTGTACTTTTCTCAATAAATTATAGTTGTATATGAATTGGTGTCAAAGGGCCCACTTCTGCCAAGCTTTTATCAGACTACTATTTTGCATGCATTGTCTCATCAAATCCTTGTAACAACACCTTAGCAAATATTTTTATTCTTCCCATTTCACAAATGAGAAAATTGAGGGTACTTACCTGACAAATAACCAGTGTAAACTGTACAGTGGAAGATTGTGGTTTCTGCCCCTAGGCTCAATTTTCCCCTGCTCATTGTATTCACATGTGGATTTTGTTTAAAAACAAGTTCTTCTTGTCAGTCTGGAATGCAGGTGGTGTGAACTCCACATTATCTTTGGGGGTGTCCATGTAAGTGAGAACAGACCAATCCATCTTCTGATTACAGAGAATGGTTCAGGGAAGGGCTCTATTAGAAGGCAGTAACTCCTTCCTTAAGCTTGATATTTCCTTTACATTTTAAGGACATTCAAACATTGTAACCACTCCACTTTTCTCACTTAGCCCAAGAAGAGGTATAAAGATGTATCTAGTTCTTACAGTTGAGAAGAAAATACTGGGCATATTCCTATGCCCAATACATATGCAACTCTTTTATCAAGAGCTAGGTCTGTGGGAACACAGAGTTCTGCTTTGCTTGGCCAGGGGTAGGCTAAGTAAGCCCTCAGAGGGGAAGGATAGGCTGCAGGAAAGACTGGAGCAAGTCTAACATTGTCATGACTGGTGGCTAATCTACAACATTCTCAGGTTATTATTAAACTCATTTAAACTCTAAGATTATCCTCTACATTATCTTTCACCAGCAACAAGTATGATGTTTTATATCTCAGCCTATTGAGCCAGACAAGTACATGGCCCAATCAGAGCTGATTCTCAAGTTTTTGCAGGAAGAATAGGGCAGAGAGGAAGAAGGTATGTGCTTTCTACTGGACTTGAATGGGAAAGGATGGAGCCTGACCATTTAGGGGCTGCCAAAGGAAGGCAGGGCCAAGTCAAAGAGAAGAGTTAGGTCCTGCTGACATTGGATGAGTTCTTGAAACCAGTTTTTCCTGAAGACAACTCTATAATTTAGACTTCCAAACTGATTATCCAATACATTCTAATTTTTGCTTAAGCTGGTTTGAGTTGGATTTTTGGTCACTTCCAGTAAAAAGAGTTAATAGGAGAGAGATCCAAGATGGCCAATTAGCAACAGCTCAGGAATGTAGCTCCCAGTGAAAGCGCAGAGAACGAGTGGACGCTGCACTTTCCGACCAATTTTTGTTGCCCACAGACCGGGAGATTCCCGGCAGAGGAGACACACGGGTCGCCAGCGCGACTCTTTTGGCCGGCGCAGCTGTTTTGCCAGCGCCCCAGCGTGGCGCTTCCCGGTGCGGAGTATATGGAACGGACGGGCTCGGCTGGTCCCATCCCCACAAGGAAAACAGCAATTGGAAGCGCTGAGGACTGAGAGTTTCACAGCAAGCGCAGCGAACCCGGGAAGGTCCGGTTCTGTGGGGAACGGGCGTCCGCCAAAGGAAAACTAAGAAACAGAAAAAAATTTCATCACCGGGCGGAGAGAGATCCAAGATGGCCGCGTAGCAGCAGCTCAGGATTGTAGCTCCCAGTGAA
>PVKP010031530.1:0-26882 GCA_004027715.1 Plecturocebus donacophilus | reverse complement strand
CACCTCTACTAAAAATACAAAAAATAGCTAGGCTTGGTAGTGGGCACCTGTAATCCCAGCTACTTGGGGGGCTGAGGCAGGAAAACCACGTGAACCTGGGAGGCAGAGGTTGTCAAGATCGCACCACTGTGCTCCAGCCAAGGTGACAGAGTGAGACTCCATCTCAAAAAAAAAGAACTGCTGTGTTGTATGGCAACTTTTTTTTTTTTTTTTTTTTTTTTTTGAGATAAGGTCTTGCTCTGTTGCCCAAGCTGGTGTGTAGTAGTGCAATCATAGCTCATGGCAACCTCAGACTCCCGGGCTCAAGCGATCCTCATGGGTTGCTGGGATTACAGATGTGTGCCACCACACCTAGATCATATAGTAATTTTTATATTTAATCTTTTGAGGAACTGCTAAACTGTTTTCCAATGTGACTGAACCACGTTATATCCCCAGAGTATCATCATCATCATTCCCATTTTACAGATGAGAACTATGAAGCACAGAAAGGTTGAGCCATTTACCAAAGGTCACCCAGAAGAGCCAGGATTCACACCCAAGCAGGCTGGTTCCAGGGGCCTTGCTCTAACCCACGGGCCTGCCAAATCTGATCTGCCACCTATTTTTGCACAGCCTGAAAGCTAAGAATAGCCTTTATGTTTTTAAATGGTGGTGAAAAGAGTCAAAACAAAAATATCTTGTGACACATGAAAATTATATGAAAGTCAAATTTCTGTGTCCATAAATAAAGTTTCATTGGACACAGCCACACTCATTCATTTATGTATTGTCTATGGCTGTTTTAACTGTAACTGCAGTATTGAGTAGTTGCCACGGAGACCATATGGCTTGCAAAGCCTAAAATACTGACTGTTTGGCCCTTTAGAGGGAAAGTTTGCAGACTCCTGCAGTCACCATGCTCTAATGGCTCATGAGCCTTATGGTAAGTGCAGTGTATGATGGAGGGAGGAAAGGGAGCCTGTGGGCAATGACCACAGTGCAGGTGCCAAGTATGCTTCCCAGAGTCAGCACTGAGCCGAAGCCTATAAGATGAACTCCTAAGATGCTGCCACTCCCCAAAGGCCCAGCGGCTGCACTGCACCATAGGAGCTTGCTGGGCTTCAGGCCCACTCACTACTTCCACCACTAGGCCTCACTCAGGGCTTCTGCCTGTCCCTCCAATACCACTACCCATTGCTGACCTCACCTTGGTACAGAGATTACAGCCTCCAGTCTGAGGGGAAGATGCATTAGGGGCTTGCTCGGAATACTGAATGAATGACCCGGAGTCTCTTGAGTGCTGGGAATTGCCTGGTGCAGCCTCTGTCCCAGGGAGCCCTGTGGAGGCATGGGGACTAAGGTGCAGCTGCTGGGGCTTCACTGAGCCAGGGCCTGGGGGAGAGGCTGGGGTGGGGACGCAGTTTGGCTACCATGGGGCTGGGGAGGCTGTGGGTCGGGGCTGGTGTGGGGTGCTCTCAGCTTTACTATACTCCAGAAGATTTGGGGAGCATTGTGTGCCCACATAGGCACTCCCACATTCACAGCCTTCCCACAGGGGTGGGAGGCCAGGGTCCACAGCCAGGGGAGCCAGATCTCACCCTGTGCACTCCCCAGACTGGGGTCTCTACTGTCAGGTCAGCCATCACATCTGCCCATGCCTCCCCAGGAATGGAGGAGCCAGGTGCAATGTGGAAAGAAGCCCAGGTTTGTGCTACCTTGCCTGGCACTGATGTGCTTTGTGGCTGGGGCCACTCAGGCTCTTCCTGAGCCTTGGTTTCTGAATCTGTAAAAGTGGGTAACAACTTCTGCCTTGACTTCTCTATAGGACGCACAATTGGGAGCAGGAGGGGGAAAGGTGCTAGGAGGTACTGCAGTGCTGAGTTATAGCAGGTGGACATCCTGTACGTGGGAGCCCACTCCAGGTTTCCTTCCCTTCACACTCCTTTCCTAGGACTCCCCTGCCACTGGGACTCATTCCTGAATGTCCTCTGCCTGCCTCTCCCCTGTCCCCACGACTGTGTATTAGCCCACCCAGGAATGGAAATTCCACCTCAAACCTGGGAAAGAGGGAACTAGAAGTGTGTGCATCATGCCTCAGCCCAGGACTTTCCTCATTCTGGCTCTCAGAGTCTCCTGTTCCCCAGGTGCATTTCCTCCTGTTCATAACCATAGGGGGCTCTCTGGGAGGCAAACCTCTTCTCTCCTGGCTGGGGAGACAGGTGTGCTCTCCTGGCTGGGGCCATCTTGTCCACTTCCACAGCTTCAGTTACCAGATGCTGCCAAGGCCACCCAGGCTCTGCCTCTGATCGAGGTACCCCGCAGCTCCTGGACGTCTCCAGAGGAGTCACCCAGGCCCTGCAGACCCAGTTCAGCCACACTGCCCTATCACCCCCAACCTGCTTCTAACACCCCTCAAGGCCCCTTTTTCACCATCCCCTCAGCCACTCCCCTGTGCCAGGCCTCATCTCCTCTGGTTGGGGACTCCTCCAGATTCCTTGCTGTCAGTCCCATCCCTCCAATCCAAGCTCTTCCTTGCAGCTGGACTGAACTTCTTAACAGGCAATGGCCAGGATCTGACCCCTACTGCTCTTCCAGCCTGGCCTCCCTTCGCCTGGTGAATACCTCCTGATCCTTCAAGTCTCAGAGGTTCCCTCCTCCACGGAGCCCCAGTTTGGTTAGAGGTCTCCCCAGCCTCCCATATCCCTGGCATGTCCCCCCCTCTTACCTGGGCACACTGTGAGAGCACTGTGGACATGCCTGCCTGCCCCCACCAGGATGGCCTGCAGTAACCCTATGTCCCCAGGCAGCAGCACAGGGCAGCAAGAGGAGGAAGCACAAGGGACTTCCTGGACCATACTTCAGAGAAGTGTCCAGAAGTTCTGCTAACAGAGGCGTGCTACTCACACCACACTCGGCAGCTGGGACAAGCTCAGAGATGGGACTCTCCCGCCATCCCCCATCCGCCCATCACATCCCCTCCCCTTCCTGCCAGGGCTAATGGCATTACTCAGGTCCAATCGATTTCTCCAAGTCACCTCCCAGGACTGCTGATACCAGCCATGTTCCCAAGAAATCCCCTGCCAAGAGCCACTGCTGGCTCTGGGACAAGAGAATACTCTCACCTCTGAGCCTGATGTCCAAGGCCCCTCCCCAACCCGAGGTCCTGTTTTCTGTCAGAATTCCTGACCCCTCCCTTGAACTTGCACAGCCTCCTGCTTGCACAGGGAAAAGCCTTGCAAGAGTCCATGCCTGCGAGGGAGTAAATACCCACTATGAAGTGGAGGCCGGATGTTGGGATGGGTGTGCACCTCTGGGGTCCAGTCCCAGCCTCACATCCCAGGACATATCTGCCCGCTTCCCTACCCTTTCTCCCTCCCATAACTGCCAGGCCCACACTGTGCACCCCCCAACCCTACTGCACTGCATTGCTCCCAGCCGCTTTTCTGATCATGGAGTCCCTGGATTCTAGCCTGGTCACCCTCAACTGACTTGCTATGTGACCCTGGACCTCTCCTTGAGCCTTACTTTACCCATCTGGGGAATGAGGACTAGATGGGGTAACACATGGGAGTGCCCAGATCTGCCATAAAAAGGAGTAAAACACTGAGGCATGTGACAACAAGAATCTTGAAGATGTCATGGTAAGTTCACAAAAGGCCTTGTATTATATGATTCCATATATAAGAAATGACTAGAATGGGCAAATATTGACACAGAAAGTAGCTCAGTGAATGCCAGGGGCTGCAAGGATTCGGGAGGAAAAGGGGAGTGACTGCTAAAAGGTGTGGAGTTTCTTTTTGGGCTGATGAAAATGACCCTGGCCAGACGTGGTGGCTCATGCCTATAATCCCAGCACTTTGGGAGGCTGAGGCAGGCAGATCACTTGAGGTCAGGAGTTTGAGAGCAGTCTGGCCAACATGGTAAAACCCTCTCTCTACCAAAAATACAAAAATTAGCCAGGTGGTAGTGGCCTGCACCTGTAATCCCAGCTACTTGGCAGGCTGAGGCAGGAGAATCGCTTGAACCCGGGAGGCGGAGGTTGTGGTGAGCTGAGATGGTGTCACTGCATTCCAGCCTGGGTGACAGAGTGAGACACTGTCCCCGCCGCCCCCCAAAAAGAAAGAAAATGTCCTGGAATTAGATAGTGGTGATGGTTGCCCAACCTCAAAAATATACTGAAAACCACTGAATTGCATGCTCTAGATAGGGAATTGTATGCTATGTGAATTTTATCCCAATAAAACTGTTTTTCTGTTTAAGTGCCCAGGTTCTGGAAGTCACACGAACATCTGCACTAGTTGTGAGATGCTGTGAGGCCAACGGCAGCTGCACCAGAGGGGACAACAGCCTGGAAACCTTAGCTGTACCTGGGCCCCCTCCACTCCTACCCAGGCGTGGGTCTCCAGACCCCTCAGATTCTGGAAATGACTCTAGTACCTTCCAAGGAACTCTTCTGCCAAATTAACCTGAATTGTTTCTGTTGTTTGCAATCCCAAGCCTTGATTGGTACGAGGATATTCACTGTATTACCAGCTTTTAACAGGTTTTAAGCACTCAGTAAATGTGTTCAAGAACTGGCTGAGGTCAGGTGCCATGGCTCATGCCTGCAATCCTAGCACTTTGAGGAGGCCGAGGCAGGAGGATCACTTGAGGCGAGCTCAAGACCAGCCTGAGTAACATGGTAAGACCTCCATCTCTAAAATAATTAATAATAATAATAAAAAGAACTGGCTAAGCTAACATAGGTACAGTGTGAGTACTACCAGCCACAGTGGTTACTGTTTGTTGTGCCAGCACTTGCTGCTGGGTGGTGTGGGCACTCCAGGTTGTTGATGGGTACCATGCCGAACACTACATAGGCATCCTCTCCCCTTGACAACCTTCCTGAGCAGCGGCCAATGGTCTTAACAGATTGCAAACGTGGGCCTGAGTGAATAGGCAAACCAACTGCAGTGCATCCCACACTATGAGGAATATTACTTGGCAAAAAAAGGAGTCAGCTACCCAGCCACAAAAAGCAATGGAAAGACCTTGAAAGCATATTGCTAAGTGACAGAAGCCAATCTGGAAAGCTGCATACTGTATGATACCAACTAAGTGACATTCTAGAACAGGCAAAACTATGGAGGCAGTAAAGAGATCAGTGGCTGTCAGGGACTCAGGGGGAAGGGACAAATAAGTGGAGCCCGAGGAATTTTGAGGGCAGTGAAGCTCTTCTGTATGACACAGTAATAATGGACATGTGTCAAACCCCACAGAGGATGCAATACAAGGAGCGAACCCCAGTGCGAACTGTGGACTTTAGTCAATCATAATTAACCAACATTAGTTCATCAGTTGTAATAAACGTACCATATTAACATAAGATGTAAAGAACACGCCAGACTGTGGGGAGGGGGAAGGGGGAGGAGAGCATATGGAAACTCTCTGTACTTTCCAGTCAACTTTACTATAAACCTAAAACTGCTTTTGAAAAAGTGTATTAAATACACACACACACACACACACACACACACACACACTCAACAGGTTAGGTAATTCACCCAAGGCCAAACAGCTAAGCATGGAGGAGGGAGGATTTGAACCCAGGGCTGCTGACTCAAAAGTCCAGGCTCTCCATGGCTGCAGCCCCACAGGGCAGGCCTGTTCACGTTTCTATCACCTACTATGTCAACACCAGCTGCAGCATCCATATAACTGCAAATTGTACCTCAAAAGGCCAAGCTCAATATTTTGGCTGGTATCAGGAAAGCACAGGCACAGAATGAGTCTAGGAACATTAGGGAGGAAAGGAACCCCCGCCCCGAACAGTGCCAGGGCTGGTGGGAGTGGGAGGCTGACCTTTGGCAGCATGCTAGGGCCCTGGGGAAGGGGGCAAGCATGCAGATGGAGAGAAACCTCCCTTCTCCTCAGTCATGGCTGCCCTCGCTGGGCCTCAACCCCAGCCCAGCCCTGGGATGATGGTCTGAGGCTGAGCTCGAACACCAGAGAGCTGAGTGACCGCCCAAAGCCTCTGGCCTCAGTTTTCCCATCTGTAACATGGGAGGGTTTGAGCACCCTTGGCTGATCTCCAAGGGCCTTTCTAGCACTCAATTTCTAAAACCCTTTAGCTACCTGCTGTCTCCTCACCCCCAGTACCAAAGTAGAGAGGGGATTGCTCAAGGAAAAGGGAAGGCCAATCCCTGATCCCTCCCTGGTCTGACTGGGGAAGAGCCCCCTCCACTCCCACAGCTAATCACTGAGCATCCTGACCGTCACCCTCCTGGGACACAGTTCAAAACTTGCATGAAAGTGGCAGGAAGGTCTATAACAAGGTTAGGTGCCTGGTCATCCTGAGCACCAGGCCTGAGCTCTGGCCTTGCCCAGGCATCCACCATTTTTGACAGGGGTCAAAGTGTAGGTGCATTGTAACCTGGATGACTCACAAACAGTGATGACCCCAAAATTCCCTTACAGTAAAACCCCAGGCATGAAAGGTGCAGGGCCATGGTGACCTTGTTTCCATAGCGCTCTGGGATCACCGCCTTGGAGCAGGACCAGGCCTTTCTGTGGTCCTTCCTCACTGCTTCATCCATCCCTGCTCCCCACCTAGGTGTGCCTGTGAAACCACCTTAGGCCTGGAGCCCCTCCACCTATCCTCAGTGCCTGGCAAACTCCTGCTCATATCAGCTCAGGTAGCCCCTCCTCCAGGAAGCCCTTCCTGACTGGTCATGGTCCCTTATGGATCCCACAACTCTGTGTTTCCTGACTACAGTGTAGGGGCTTCTGGGAGAGGTTGGGATCTACACAGAATTCAGAAATGAGGAAAGATTTGCAGCACAAAGGGGAGAAGGAAGAGCATTTTAGGTAAGGAGACAGCATAACGGAAGTCTGGGACGCCTGGGTGGCAGGGAAGGCAGTGACTGGGGCTTCTCCCAGGGTAGAGGCACCCCATGCAGCTCACCCACTGGACCGTTTCCCCAAACAAAACAACCAAACCCAAACCTACAAAAGGAATCTCTGGCCCCTGGGTGAGGGCTGGAGATGGGAGAGACAGAAAAGATTCTGAAAAAAGCCCAGCCAGTGAAATGTGGAACCCACTCATCCCCAGCTCTGCTACTGCTCTCCAGCCCCAGCCTCCTGCAGGTTGCTTTTCCAGGGTGTTCACGATTCAGTCTATTTTCCATTGCATAGTCTCATTTGATAGCTTGAATGGAGAGATCATGGCTGCCACCATCTCACTGTACAGCCTTGGGGAAGTCCACCTCTCTGTGCCTCAGAGAAAGCTCTAGATTCTAATGGAATCTGCAGAGAAGGTAACCAGACCTAGGGGCAGGAAGGAAGTCTAAGTCACAGAGGCAGCTGCCAGTGAGGAGAGGCTCAGCGGGGAGGTGCCTAGAAGGAGGCAGGGTGAGAGGCCTTGAGGTGAAGAGGCAGGTGGGGCCTGTGGCACCCAGGCCCTGCAAGCCTGCTCATTCTCTGGGGAAAAGTTACTCAGTGGCCAAGGCTGGGGCTCAGCCAGAGCAGCCTCAAAGAATCAATCATGGCATAATTAGGGTCACTATTAATCTCTTTCCATGATGATGCCAGGGCCTCCTGTTTACCCAACACTTCTGTCCCAAGAGAACTCTGATTGCCATTCCTCTCTGGAGGAGGCTGGCAGGGCCCAGAGATGAAGGTAGACTAGTTCTTCTCCAGCTCAGGAGCCTGCCTGGGGGCCTTCGGCTCTCTTGGCAAAGAAAGGATTTCTCTTTCCCAGGTCAGGGCTATGAGCTTGAACTGAGTAGTCACCAAAACTGACCTGGCCTTGCCCAGAGGGCAGAGCTTAGCATCTCATAGCTCAAAATCTCTTGTAAATGCCCCAAATTGGAGCTCTAGAATCACTTCACCCAAGACTCACAGAGTCATGGAATCCTCATTGAACAATTCAACTAGCATCTTCAAACTATCCCTGGATTTCAGACCGCTAAGTCACAAAACTTCAGCACCAAAGTCCTGGAGGCATTCCATCCAAACACCCCTTCCATTCAGAAATCCCCTGTGCTGCTCCTACTCCTGGTTCTCCAGCCTCTCCAGACCGGCCAGTGGCTTCCCTAGGCTTGCAGACTCCTAGTGACAGGCCCCTCCCTCCCTGGAGGGCTGAGTGATTCTCACCAAGCCATCAAGACTGTAGGAAAGCCATCCTAAGAAGAGATCCTGCCCCCATCCCCTTCTCCCACACTGACATTGACAGGTGATTGGGGAACAGGCAGAACCAGCGAAGGGCCCCAGGACTACTACTTGATGGTAGTGGAGACTTCCAGCATCCCCCACCCTCAGTTTGACTTGTGCAAGCCCCTTCCAGGAGCCCAGTGATTCAGCCCCAGGGGCAACACTGGCTTTTTCTGATGGCTCGTCGTCAGTCCCAGGGATGGGGGAGTGGGAGAATGGAGCACACCAAGTAAATGAAGGAGGGAGGAGGAGGAGGAGGAATGTGAGTATGGGAGAGGCTTGTACAGAGCAATCTTGTCTCTGTCCTCCCCTGCCCCTCCTTGCACCGCTGTGCTCCAAGGACACCACCTACCCAGCTTTCCCACCTCCAGGCCTTCGCTCAGGTTGGGCCCTCTGCCAGGAAATCCCTCCCCAAATCCCAATCCAAATCCCATGCATCTTAACAAACAGACCCTGTGCAAAGCTTGGGCTAATTCCCCCCCCAACAAAAGCCCACTGCCTCCTCCCTTTGTGCTCACATCATCTGGCAGCGCTCCTGAGAATGATCACAGGCCTCAGTGTGCTGTAATTATCTGCTTCCGTGGCTGCCTCTCCTGCCAGACTGAGAGCTTCTCCAGGTTCAGACTCTGATCCACTTGGCCAAGCTTTTCTGAAGACCTATAGTGTCTGCACCCCATACCTGGTGATGGGGACATAAGGTGTGCCAGGCCCTGTCCTTGCTAGAAGAGTCACTGTATAGTGGACCTATGTCCCCTGCATTGGGCCTGGCACCAAGGAGGTACCTATTTAGTTGTCAGTCAAAAAGCTGGTGAAATGCAAGAAGGAAGGAAAGAAAGAACCAATCAAAGCCTCTTACACCACAGAAATGCAGAGCCGCTTCTGAGCCTGGTCTGAATTCTGTCTCTGAATAATAATTAGCCTTTTCTCAATTTACAGAAAAAAATTAAGTTACTAAAAAAAAAACACTCAAGTAGGTGCTTTTCCCTCACAAATTTTTCTTAAATCTCTTATATCCACTTATACATTTCTGTACCAGATCTAGTATAAGATGACCTCAGATCTAGCACAGGATACTGATTTCATCATTGTCACGAACATCGCCACTCTTCACAGTCTTTTGCAGAGAGCAGCAGTCTCTGCTTCCAGGCACATCTAAGAACCTGGAGCCTAAACTTTTCCTCCCTTCCTTCAAATGTCCAGGTTTCCCCTTGGTGACCTATGAAAACTGACCTTGCTCAAATGCTGAGGAAGAAAGTTCCAGGTGTTGGCTGGCCTTCCTTGAAGGTTCATACCAATTCCATGATATAAGGCCTCCAAATCCACTATTTGTCATTCATTCCTTTGGAGGAAGCAGCACTTTCTCTAGGATTCTCTTTTAAAATACAAATCTTCTCTGGAGTTGGGAGCCCATTCAACCCTCAGATTGGAAGTCAAGGAAACTTAGTTTAATGCTGGGCTCTTGAGAGGCAGTAAATCATAGGGGTTGTGAAGAGGTCAGCCTGCCTGGGTTTTTATTTATTTAAAATTTTTTTTTAGAGACACAGTCTTACTCTGTCACCCAGGCTGGAGTGTAGTGGCACAATCATAGCTCACTGCAGCTTGAACTCCTGGGCTCAAGCGATCTTCCTGCCTCAGCCTCCCAAGTAGCTGAGTCTACAGGTGTATGCCACTGTACCCGGCCACCTGCCTGGCTTTGAAACCTAGCTTTACCATGTATTTAATGGGGCAAGTTTCTAAATGCCTGTATGCCTCAGCTTCCTTACGTATAAAGAGGGAAAAACCATGGCATCAGCCTCAGGGCTCTCAGACAAGTACCTGGAACACTGTACTAAGCAAGAGACAACTCTACTCAGAGCTTCAGTTGCTTCCTGTCTATAAAATGGGACAATAATCCCATTTATGCCTTTTTCATAAACTGTAGAGTGCTGCCCCCATGGGAGAGGAGGACACTGTGTAAGAACCCAGTGATCTGCTCTCTGCAGCCTGCCTCTAACTCCTTTCTCCCTCCCTCCTTTTCTCTTTACCTGGAAGAAGGTACCAGTGGCTGTGAGCTGGGCTCCAGGGGGTGTCCTGTCCACGGAGGCAGTGATATCACTTCACGAGGAGAGCTGAGGGGACAAGGAGATAAACCCAGTGAGCTCATTCATCAGTCCACCCTGCCTTCTACTGTCCCACTTAACCCTTAGTGAGTTCCCATCATCTTCCCTCCCTGTGCTGGTTGTGGGACCCACAGGATGGGTGACACTGAGTCCCTGCCCTGGGGAAGCCACAAAACTGGTGGGTGGGCTGGCAGGACATACATGAGCTAATCCCCAGCCACGAAACCCAGCACATGCAATCCACCTCCACGCATGCTGCCCACAAACCAGCCCCAGGCCCAGACAACCTGTTCCCTGAACTACTCCTTCGCCTTCCAGGACCCACAGACCCAGGATCCAAAGCCCAGCCACCCTGGGGGCAGAGGCCCTTTCACACTGTCCAGGGACCTGCTTCTCTGAAGTAGCTGCCAAACCAGCTGTTCTTCTAAAGCAGCCGCTAAGGGAAGGCTGGTAGCCCGGAGGTGGGATCTGGGGCACCACAATTACGTGCCTGAGCTCTGACTCAGGCACCACCTCCCCCATCGCCAGCTCCTGCAGCCTGCAGGGAACCTCCCCCACCCCCCGCCCAGTAACTGGGAGAAGAGATGGTACTGACAGGCCACGGGGAGTAGAAGGGCCAGAAGAGGTGAGGAGGAGACTGCAGGTCAGCATTGCAGGCTTCAGAGGAGCTAACACCTTGTCTACTAGGGGACACCAAGGCTCCAGGGACAGAAGCCTACCTACATCACACAGAGGCAGGGCCAGGGCTGGGACCTGAGCCTCCTGGGGCCAATACAACAACTCTCCCCAACCCAACTGGATTCTAGAGCCACACACCAGCAAGAAACACACAGCCAAACACACACCTCTGTGTGTGAACCAGGGGTGGACAGAGCTGGACTCAGAGACCGCTTAGAAATGACAGCCACTGAGAGACCAGCATTTGGGACACTCCAAAGCCTACCCCTCTGCACCTCCAGTCCCCAGGTTTCTCACAGTGCCCCGAACGTACAGCACTTTACAGTTTATAAAACATACTTATTTCCTCTACCTCCTACAATGATCCTAAGGCCTAAGTGGTAGAGGAAATATAACTAGACCAATGGCTTCTCCTTTCAACTTTGATGTTTGAGAAGCTATTGGTCTATTTATATTTCCTGGGGCCTTGGACCTTGGAAATCTAGGGAACTTGTTAAAATGCAGTCTGACTTGGTAAGTCTAGGCTAAGGCCTGAGATCCTACATTTCTGAAGCTCCCAGGTGATGCCGATGCCGCAGGTCCCTGGACCACAGTTTGAGCAGCAAGCACAGAATGAGTTAAGAGCGTGGGACCTGGAGCTGAACTACACAAGTAAGAATCTTGTCTCTTGCTGTGTGACCCCCAGCAAATTACTTAACCTTTCTGTACGCCAATCTCCTTATGTATAAAATACTGCTACTAATAAAACCTACCCCATAGGGTCAATGTGGGGATTAAATTAGTTACCATATGTAAAACACTTAAAGCGATTATTATTTTAGATTTTAAAATGGAGGTTCCGAGAGGTGAACACACCTAGCAAAGTGGCAGAGCCAGAATTCAAGCTCAAACCGCCAAGCTGCACAAAATGTCACAGCCATAAACCCCTCTCCACATCAGACAGACAGGGGTACTGAGGCCCAGAGAGGGACAGAAAACCAAAATGACCACCAGAAAGTTGGTGTGAGAAATACAAGTCCATGACTCTGTCCCAGTGCTCCTTCCACCATACCTTACTGCCTGTCAGAAAGGAAAGTACCATGGCATCTCCCCAGGGCTCAGCTCTGCTGTCAGCCTTGCCCGGGCCCACAGCTGCCCTGGAAACTATGTGTGGGGTTGGCTGGATGTGGAGGCTGCCCCCATTCCCACTCCGTCCTCTCTGGAGCCCCTGCCCCCCAGGCTGGGTGAGGCAGAATGGTCTCACATCCTCCTGCCATTCCCTACCTCCTACCTCCAGCCTGTGCCCACTGCCCTGTGTCAGGTCACCCAGCTGGGGTCACAGGCAGAGGGTGACATGCCCGGGTCTGGCTCCACCCCCACCTTGCCTTCCCAGCACGGGGCCAGTGGGAGCCTGTGAGTCACTCGAAGGAAGTGCTTGGCCCCAAACAGGAAGTGGCTCTTCAAGCACAACCCCCAACCCCCCTACCAGCGCCCTGGGGCAGGTGTCTGGGTAGTGGAAGCTGCTGAAGGAATGGAAGCTGATTGGGACACAGCAACATCAACTCAGATTTTACCTGACATTTAAACTTGGCATGCGCCCTCCGCTTTTTGCTGCCTGGCCTGAGGACTTTCTGCTGCAGACTGGCTGTGTGTCTTAGATACATCAGTGCCCTCTCTGATCCTCACCCATAGGATCATGGGCTGCACTAAAAGACTGCTATGGCCTGGTAGTCTAAATGAAATGAAGGATTGAAGCAACTGAATATAGGGTTTTATTTTATTTTATTTTATTTCAAGTGATTCTCCTGTCTCAGCCTCCCAAGTAGCTGAGAGTACAGGCACGCACCACACCTGGCTAACTTTTGTATTTTTAGTAGAGATGGGGTTTCACCATGTTGGTCTCCAACTCCTGACCTCAGGTGATCCGTCCGCCTTGGCCTCCAAAGTAATGGGATTACAAGCGTGAGCCGCAGCGCCTGGCAAATGTAGAGTTTTAAATGAATGAAGAAATGCACATGAGTGAAATGAACGAGTGAATTAAGATACCTAGACATAAAACTCTAGCTACAGCATAAGATCTATAATTTGTCTATTGTTCACTGTATGATAGAGAACTCTTTACTGTCAAGAAGACCCACCCCCAAACACCCCTGGACAGGGAAAAGGGGCCCCCACACATCACACACACACAAACACACACTCTCTGTCTCTCACAAATCAATTCATTAGAGTACACAGGAGCCTCTGTCATGTTACACTCATGTGACCTGTAATCCTAAACATTCACTCCTGACTAACACCACTAAGGCCCCAGTGAAACTCTTCTCTGTTTCTTTCTTTTTTTTTTTTTTTTTTAAGGCATGAGGTAGGGACTGGGTCTCACTATGCTGCCCAGGCTGGAGTGCAGTGGCTATTCCCAGGCACAAGCATGGCACACTACCACCTTGAACTCCCAGGCCCAAGCAGGCCTCCCACCTCAGCCTCCCGAGTAGCTGGTACTACAGGCATGCTACCAGAGCAGGTCTCTCCATTTCCTGAACTTGAAGAACAAAAGGTGGTTCTGTTAAGATGCTGTGAAGGTCTATGGTCTGTGTTGCTGCTGAGGGTGGAGATGGATGCTGCTTGGGGGAGGGATGTAGCGCGAGGGGCCTGAGTGGCAAAAATATATAAGGGGAGACAAGTTAGCTTGTCAAAGCCTTCCTCCCAGACAGCAGCCAGCACCAGCTTCTTGCATAAGCAAGCATCTCTATTCCAGTCCTGCTGCACATCCTTTATTTTGGAATTTTTTTCCTGCTCCAATTTGTGGTTCTAAAAGTACTCATGAATTAGTGTGATATTCACAAAAATGCATGTGGTGGCTGAGGAACATCTTACTTACAACATTCAGCAACTCACATTACTCACACTAATGTAACGTGAAGTCTGGTATTAATTCTTTAAATTTGAAAGCAGACGGACATTGAATGCTAAAACTGTAAACAGTTTCATTTCTATAAAATCTTCAAAAATTGAATTAATATTTTATCTCTATTTAAATACTTTATTTAAAAATGTGATCTTCAATAATTGTGATGGATAATGTTTTAATTTTGATAGATAATTTTATGGAATAAAAACACTTTTGAAAACATAAAATAAATTTTCCTGTGTTTACATTTGTTTACTTTTTTTTTTTTGAGACAGGGCCTCACTCGTCACCCAGGCCCGGGTGAGGCTGACAGCAGAGCTAAGCAGTGCAGTTGCGTGATCTTGGTTCACTGCAACCTCTGCCTCCCAGGTTCAAGTTATTTTCCTGCCTCAGCCTCCCAAGTAGCTGGAATTACAGGCATTGCCACCACGCCCAACAAATTTTTGGATTTTTAGAAGAGATGGGGTTTCACCATGTTGGCCAGGCTGGTCTCCAAGTCCTGACCTCAAGTGATCTGCCTGCCTCAGCCTCCCAAAGTGCTGGGATTACAGGAATGAGCCACTGTGCCCAGCCACAGTTCATTTTTATTTATCCCATAAAATGTATTTTATTATTTTTATTTTAGCAAGATTACTAATTATATTGTTATAATCAAGATTTTCATCACTTGTGTTCTATTGATGGCAATAATCTAAAGGACTAAAAATAAAATGTGATTGTATTTAATGTATATAAAATTTGATGGCCAGATGTGGTGGCTCACGCTTATAATCCCAGCACTTTTGGGAGGCTGAGGTGGGCAGATCGCCAGAGGTCAGGAGTTTGAGACCAGCCTGGACAACATGGAGAAACCCTGTCTCTACTAAACATACAAAAAATTAGCTGTGCATGGTGGCATGCAACTGTAATCCCAGCTATTCAGGAGGCTGAGGCAGGAGAATCACTTGAATCCAGGAGGCGGAGGTTGCAGTGAGGTGAGATCATGCCACTGCACTCCATCCTGGGTGACCAAGTGAGACTCTCTCAAAAAAAGAAAAAAAAGAATTGTAAGTCTTATTATTTATCCGAACATCAGCCTAATAACAAAATACCCAGAAATGTACATTCTTAAATTCAGACATTCTTGATATTTTATCATTCTCAAATAAAACTATAACTTTACACATGTATTTCAATGTACATTGTGAAGATATATTTGTTAAGGTGGGAAAATCAAATCTATTTAACAGTCTGCTAGCTTGCTTTACAACCTTCAAATATTTGACAAAGATATATGTATTTGTATTTTTGCTCTCAGTTCACCAAATTTAGGGAGAGGCCTGTCCACTCCCCACCTACCACCTCTCATATTGTGGGGCCCAGGCCACCTATGCTGGTGACTTCACATCTGTGAGCAGCCACTCGTCTGCCAACCAGCCCTGCCTCCCTCGGTCCGCCTTTTAGAAGTGCTCTCCACACAGAAGGTCCTTACACTTATGTGTGCATGAGGCCATATTTCCAGGGCAGTAAGCACTCAAATTTCCTCCGGGGCAGTGACCACAACTTGACTGGCCTCTCCCACAGACCCTGTACTCCTTAAAGTCCCTTCAGCTCCAACACCACCCTGCCGGGGAGCCAGGGTATCCAGGGTCTTCCATCCCCAGTTTTTGTTAGGCCGTCCCCCTGGAAAGGGAGCCGGCTAGGCTGGAAGGGCCCAGCAGCCTCTGCTGCACCAGGCTGGTAGCCCCCCGCCAGCTAGCTGAGCAGTGGTCTGGGTGACCTGTGGCCCACAGCTGTTTTCCTCCACCTCTGCACCTCCACTCAGTCTCCCTCCTGCCCCTCTCCTCTTGCCCCCTTCCTCTGGACCTACTAGTCACAGTGACCCATTTTGGGCTAAAGCCACCACAGTGTATCCTCAGTACCCTGACACCTGGGCCGGCAAATCTCCACATTCCTTGCCCACTGCCCTTCCTCGCATCTTTCACAAGAGCTTCCAGAGAGCAGGAAGTGAGTTCCGGAGGTGGGGGAGCAGAGGAGCAAGCAGGAGACGGAAAGCCAGGAGACCTGGCTTCTCTTCCTGGCTTGGCTACTGGAAGTTAGGTCAGCATATTCCTATGTCAAATGGGGATACTGGCACCTGCCCAGACTGTCTTGGGATGACAGGGAGAACCAGGGAGCAGGATGGGACAGGGCTGTGTAAACTGTACAGTGTGCAGTGGATGTAACAGGGGCTGGACTCCATCTCCCTCGTGTTTCCTGCTCAGCCTGGCACAGTGCTGAGGGCCCATCTATTGTAATACTGCCCACCATTTACAAGGGCTGGCCATACTCTCTGTATGAGGCCAAGGTTTCTATGTATGTTATCTTACTCCTCTTGGCCTCTCGCTGCAGATTTTCTTTTTTTTTTTTTTGAGATGGCGTCTTACTCTGTCACCCAGGCTGGAGTGCAGTGGCGCGATCACGGCTCACTGCAACCTCCGCCTCCCAGGCTCAAATGATTCTCCTGCCTCAGCCTCCTGAATCGCTGGGACTATAGGTATGTGCCACCACACCAGGCTAATTTTTGTAATTTTTTTTGTTGAGATGCGATTTTGCCATGTTGCCCAGGCTGGTCTTGAACTCCTGAGTTCAAATGATCTGCCCACCTCGGTCTCCCAAAGTGCTAGGATTACAGGCATGAGCCATCGTGCCCAGCTGCAGTAGATATTTTTATAGATGGTAAACAGAGGATGGAGAGGGTTTGGGGTCTCTTGGAGTCATACTCTTACTACCAAGCCAGTCTAGACACTAAAAGTCCAGTCACCAACACACATTTCCTGAGCGCTCCTGTGTGCCTAGCAGACAGATGGGGCCTCTGCTAGAGAGGCCCACAAGCTAATGGTGTAGACAAACACCCCAAGCACGTTGCGTGAACAAAGGCGGCAGGACATGTAAGGGGTGGAGGCCTTGACGGTGGATTAAAGCTGTCTCCCGGCCTCAACCCCAGCCTGGCACAGTGCTGGACTACAACAGGCAGCAGTGAATACCCAGGAGTGAACAAACTTGTTTCCCTGCCATCCACCGCCCCAACCTAGCCACTCCCTGCCTGCCTCCTGGACAGTGAGGGGACTCTAGACTTTTTACACCACTCTCTCCTCTGGGACCACCACCCTAAGGGCACCCTCACTCTTGGTGCCTGCAGGTGCCCCAGGCCTTTGCAATGGACTGTACGTTGAACCTGGTGAAAGCAAAACTGTAGCTATCTGAGCACAGAACCCCTTATACAATAGATACTCAATACATGGGTATCAGATAAGTTAATAAGTTCTTAGCAGTGACTGACCACTTCGGTGCCTGGCTCAGTTCATCCTGACCACTGAGGGCTTAATTCAAATTCTGATTCAAAGAGGGGATTGGGGGCCAGGGCAGAGATGATAAAGAGTAAGATGCTCACTTAATTGGCTGTGGGGCTGCGAGCAGGTCCTGGCGCTCTCTGCCCTTTTGCTGTGCCATCACTGGCAAATCATTTCACCTTTCTGGGTATCCACTGTGTCAAGCAGGGATTAGCACCATGTTACAACTGCCTGACTTTAGGGGAACACAAACAAAACTGATTACAAACATAAAGCCCTGAGGCTCAGAGATGGGAGGTGACTTGGCCAAGGTCACACAGCAGGTGACAGAGTGCGGACTAACACCCAGGCCTGTCATACTCTGTTGGAGGGGGAGCGGGGAGGTTGACTCCCAGAGGCCTGAGTGGGGAGGCCAGATCATGGGTAACATCTCTTGTGATGTTACAGGGGACAGGAGAGGGTAAGAGCAGGTGCCATGAGGGCTAACCCAGGCGGACATCACCAGAGAAAGTGAAAGTCATGTAGTCAGAGTCTTAGGATTTAGTCAGTACAGCCAGGAAGGGCAACCTGTTTATTCGTTCCTGGAATGTGTTGACCAACGCAAGTGCCCCTAAGCCATCCCTGAGCACCTTCTATGGGAAGACAGCATGGGTGGGCAGGGAAGAAAAGCCAAATTCAATTCAGGTTGAACGGGCCACAAGGGACTTGGTGCCTCCATGGCCTGGAACTAACCTCTGCCCTTAAGCCTTGTCCACCTCCTGCTCGTCACTGATGCCCTCTGGGCTGGGTGGATGGGCTGGGGAGGAAGAACTACAGCAGGGCACCAGGGCCAGCCCCTAGGGCTGGGAGGGACCTGGACTGGTTGGAGAGATTGCCCAAAGCCAAGTCATCTAGGAGAACAATGAGGGCAGCAACTCTGAGGGATTTTGCCTCTGGGAGCTGACAGTGAAAGACCTGGGGCTGGAGGAGCAGTGGTGCACCTGGTGGCTCCCAGAAGGCACTGCCCCTTGCTGACCACACAGCCTGGGATTCCCCCTTCTGCACACCCCTTTCTAACAGCTGTCTCTTGCTGGTGCCAGTTCCTGGGCAATCAGCACCTTACATCCTTTATCTCATATAATCTGTGCACTAATCATCCGCAGCGGACTGTCATGCTCCACCCACATTCACGTCGTGGGGCGCACTGGGTTTCGAGCACCTGGCAGTGTGGGGCTGGGCCGCCCTCAGGCTGCTGGGCTTCCTTTGCCCACAAGCAAGGCCAAGACAGCCCCTTAGCAATGACTGAGGAGGGAGAAGCAGATATTCTCCACCATCTTTGCCCCTGGAGGGCCAGCCCTAGGGTATGACCTACAGTGTCCCTATCAGAGTTCCTCTGGAAGACAGAGCCAAAGTTCCTTCTACAGAGCTAGGCCAGAAAGAGCCTCTTGCATCTCCTCCTTCTCTTTCTGCTTCTACGTTTTCTATTCCCTTGGCAGGTTTCCCTTAGCAGGGAAGCTTCCTAATGAATCACTGTCACACGAATCCTTGTCTCAGGGTCTGCTTCTAGGTCACCCAACTTCAGACACCTGAGGTGGGTGCCATTAATGTTTCTATTTCAGAGACGAAGAAACCGAAGCTCAGAGACATGAACAGTGTCCTGTGAAAGATCCCTATCTTGGAAGCAGCAGAACGTGCACTAGAATTGATATCTGCGAAGTGCAGAGCCAAGTACTGACCCCTCCCCTTGGGCCCCGCCCCTTCATCTGCCGCCAGCATCATCAAAGCAGGTTTACATCCCCAAATGCCACTGTCCCTTCCTGGTCATTGAGGCTAACTTTCCTTCTCTCTCTCTCTCTCTTTTTTTTTTTTTCAACTGGAAGGAAAGGAGAAGAATGTGCAGATGATCCAAGGGGGATGACTAAGTCCTCAGATTCCTCTGGTTGGCTCAGACCCTGTTTTGGTCAATCCTTGTGAATCAGGGCGGGTCTGACATTCTGGGAATGCAGGGAGACTTCAAACCATCTTCATGAAAACAAGTTGTAAAAACACTGGCCGCCACTCTAAGTGGCCAGCTGATAGGCTTGGCTCTATGGACCAGGGTTGAACAAGTTCACCAGACCGGAATGCACAGCAGGAAAGACCTAGGCTAGACCCAAAGGAAGAACTTCCCTGTAATTGGGAGCTGGGCCCAGAGATGGGGTTGGGTGTGGCCTCTTTGGAAGCAGGCCATCCATGTCCTGACCTTCCCAGGCTTTTCTTGTTTGCAGCGTCTATGAAGCTGCTTTGGTGAGCACAGAAGATACAACCACCACCAGAGGCGAAGCCTGCCCAGCCCTGAGCTTCAACTCCTGGCCTGAACCTGGTTTATGAGGATGTTCTGAGCTTGTGGGGCTTCTGCCTCCTGGGATCCTTCCCACATCCCAGGGTGGCTGCTACCACCCTACCCTGCAGATGTGAAGACTGGCAGAGGTCAGGGCAGAACTGAGGGCTGCCCGCCCAGCACTGCACCTCCTCCACCCTCTGTCCTCCACAGCCATCCCTCCAGAAAGCACCACCCCCTGTAGGCACCTCCCTGCCCCCGGCAGAGGACTAGGCGGGTATCTACAGATGACCAGCTCACCCTTCCTCCTCCCTCTGGCCTCTTCTTTCCTCTTCTGGCTCCTTCCAGTCAGCAGTGAGCAGGCCTGGGGCTCAGGCAGTTCATCCCCTCCACCCCTTCCCAGCTCTCCTCCCTTTTTCTCCTTCCTTCCTTCTCATCCAAACTTCTGAAAGTTGTCTACACCCATATCTCCACTTCCTGCAAAACCCACTGCCCTTTGCTGCCACCAAGTTCAACAATGACTTCTGTGTGGGTAGATCCACAGGGCACTTCTCCATCCCCAGCCGACACTGCAGACTTCGCCCTCCTAAAAACAGCTTCCTTCCTTGGCTTCCGGGACATTGATTGCCCAGGTGTTTGTGCCCCTTTCAGGCCCCACCTCATCAGCCCCTTCACTGGCTCCTCTCTCTGCCCAGACCTGAATGCTGCTGCTCTCAATCCTAAGCCCCCTTTCCCGCCCTTGCCCTTCACATTCTTTTTGGCAGTATCATCCACCCCATGGCTTCAACCACCTGTCTCTACCTGGACCAAGCTCAAGATCCAAGTATCCTGCAATCCTCTGGTCATCTGCACCTGGACATCCCACAGGAAGCTCATATCCACAGTGGCCAAATGGGAACTCCCCTCCCTTTCCACGTATCTCAGGGCACCTCCATTCCCTCCAACCTCCAGGCCTGGAAGATGAGAATCACCTCCCCAACGCCCTCTTCTTCAACCTCCCCAGTGCCATCTGACGCCAAGCCCAGCTCTGTTCTCCATCTCCTTCCTCTCATCTCCCACCAAACAGCCCTGGAGTTGCCACTCAAACTCCTCCTGCAGGAAGCCCTCTCTGACTCCAGCCATGCCTTCACCTGTTTTCATATGCCCTGTATAGCTATCCATTCAGCGGCCATGCCAGTGTCCAGCTACATAGCTGACTGCCTGGGCTGGCTCTGGAAGGTAGGGGCCGGGTCTGATCAGACCCTGGATCCCCAACACCCAGGCCAAGTGCAGCATGAGGGGTCCCAAAGAGGTTTCTCAAATCTGAAAACTTGTATCTCTGCTGAGTTTGCCACATTGGTGAGGTCTGGATCTTCCCTCGGACCACAGGCCCCCAGAGGCAAGGCCTGTTCCCTGGCTTGGCCCCTCCTCGCACTTAGCCCCTTTCAGAGCACCCTAACCTGCCTGCCATTTAGGAGGAGATTATCATGTGGGCCCTGGAGAGAGCCTAAGAGCCCGCCTCATACTTGTGCAAACACACGTGAATGTACAGAAACATCCAAAAAGACAGAGAGCACGTATTCACAGACAGACACAGGTGACATGAGTGGGCACACTGGTGCAAGCACACAGGCTCCCGGAAGTACATGCAGCCGTGCAAAGACAGGTCCACAGGGACACAAACATCCTGGAAACAGGGACCCAGGCCATGGCCTTGCTCAGAGTCACCTGCTCCATGGGTGAAGCCTTTGGCTTGGCCAGGGCTCCAGGCTGGTGCTCAGGGCTCCAGAGCAGGGGCTCAAGGAGACGTGGCTACAGCCCCCTGGACAGTCTGGCCTGTTCCATTTGGACTCTGAGGCTGTGATCAGAGAGGGGAGGGGTGCTGGGAGAGGAGAGGGTGAGGGAGCAGGAGCTGCTCTCCACAGACAGGGTTGGGGGCAGAGGAGGCCACAGTCCTGCCAGGCTCCACCAGACCCCTCTGCAAAGGTAGTTACACTCCCACCCTCCCCTACCAAACAGCCAATCTGAGCAGAGAACAATCACGAAGTTTAAAATATACTGAAAGGGGAGGGAAAGCAAGCCATAGTAGGTATGCACATCACATTCAAAACCGATGTAAATGACCTGCGCCTAACACCTGGGTGTGAGTCCCATCAGTCCTGACCTCTCTCTGCACCTCCAAGTCTAGTATCTCCCCAGACTCTGTTAATTTGGCCTCATAAATGGCTTCCTCATGATGGTACTCAAGTCTCTCATACTGCTGCCTGAGAAACAGAAGGACACCCTGGAACCTACATGCAAAACTTTTCTCGACCTGCCCCTCAACTCACTTTCCAGGCACTTCCTTCCCTCTTCATCTCAGGATAGCTCTGCCACCTGGAGCTAACCTCTGCTCCAGGGACTCCACTCTCCGCTAGACACGTTTACAAAGTTAATTTCTTCTGTGTAGAATGCCTTTTCACTTGCTTCAGTTTGGTGAACTCCTATAGATCCCTCAATACCCAAATGGGAAATGCTGCTATTCAGTGGATTGGCTTCCATAGTGGCAGTCACATCCTAAAGTCAGCACATCACGAATAAGTTGCATATGGTCAAAACCCCCCTTGGCTTTATAGAGTAACCATTTCTATACAATCCCAGGCCTTGTTCTAGGCATTTCCTGTTTTCACTCATCTAACTCTCACAACTGTAACAGATTGTATTTCCAAAGACATCTGTCATCTCCCATACCCTCTTTTTACAAAGTGATGCTGACACCAGTCCCATGGAGAGAGGTGGGGGTCCCTGTTACCCCCACTCGAATCTGAGACGGCTTGGGAGTAGTGGCTGAGGTGACACTACACCACTTCCAAGGACAGGTCATCGAGTGTGATGCAGCTTCTGCCTCCTTCACCGGGACGCTTCTGCTGGAGCCCTGCACCACTGTGTAGACACCGTGACTGCTCTGAGACTGCTTGCTGTGGGAAAGCTCAAACAAGCTCGCAGAGAGATAAAGAAAGGCCTAAGACTACACAAACAGCAAGGGAAGCTGAGCTAAGCTCTGGGTGCCCCCGCTCCTCCCAACTATAAATGCCACCTGTCAGAAACTACATGAGACCCTGAGCCAGAATCGCAGGGGTGAGCCCAACTTAAATTCCTGGCCTATAGAAAGTGTGAGATAACGATTGTTCTTTTTTTCTTTCTTTTTTTTTTTTTGAGACTGAGTCTCACTCTATTGCCCAGGCTAGAGTGCAGTGGAACAATCTCAGCTCACTGCAACCTCTGCCTCCTGGTTCAAGCGATTCTCCTGCCTCATACTCCTGTGTTGCTGGGATTACAGGCGTGCACCACCACGCCCAGCTAATTTTTGTATTTTTAGTAGAGATGGAGTTTCATCATATTACCCAAGCTGGTCTGGAACTGAACTCAGGTGACCCATCCGCCTCAAAAAGTGCTAGGATTATAGGCATGAACCACCACGCCCGGCCATGATTGTTCTTATATAAAGGCACTAAGTTTTGGGGTGATTTGT
Organism: Plecturocebus donacophilus; assembly: GCA_004027715.1. NCBI lineage: Eukaryota > Metazoa > Chordata > Mammalia > Primates > Pitheciidae > Plecturocebus > Plecturocebus donacophilus. The sequence continues at coordinate 3,946 of PVKP010031530.1, read as the reverse complement.
TATGTGACAACAGTAACTGGAACAACTATAAAGTATGAACTATCATTCTCACCACTTCAGAGAAGGATCTGAGGCAGAGAGGCTAAGCAACTTGTCCAAGGTCACAGAGGCAGTAACTGGCAGAACCAAGATTTGAACCCAGGCTGTTTAGCCTCAGAATCCATACTATTCACTGCTATGCCATACTGAGTGTCTCCAAGGTCTGATTGGTCTCCCAGCCCACAGCAGGTCTCAGGGAGTGGTTGCTGAACAAATGAGTGAAGGGAGGAATAGGCAAATGAATGAATGAAAGTGAGCAAAAGTAGAGAGAGCTCCCAGGTGTGAGACAATGACCTTAGACAGCCTGCACCATGCAAATGGGTCTGACATGAGTGCCCTGGCTGCTGAAGCAGCTCCACTGTCCACAGCCCTGGGGCAAGTCAGGTGATAGAGGAGACTGGCAGGTGCCACAGGCCTCCGCCCACCATAGATGCTCATCTCTTGAGCCTCCTGAGATGTTCATCTCCCGGCCCCCTGCCCTGAATGCTGCAGATTAGACACAGGCCTCTGGGGAGCTGATCCCTCCTAAGGACAAGGCTGCAGATCTCAAGGACTGCAGGGGGAGAGTTCCCAGGCTGGGAGGCTGGAGAGCCAAGTTCAATCCTAGCAAGGCCATTGACTGGGCTGTGTGAACTTGGATGAGTCCCTGCCCCTCTCTGTGCACAGGTGCTCTCCAGCTCCAATATTCTAAGACTCTCCAGGTGCTCAGCTGGCCTCATGGATGGGGTGCAGGTGAGCTCTGGGTCCTATAGCTATGGGCAAAAGGGACCTGTCCCTAGAGGGAAAGTGGATAAGAGAATAAATCCCACCTACTACTCACTGCAAGCCTGCTGTATGCCAAGAATTTCAACATGAACAATTTCTACCCCTTGCAGCAATCCCACTGGGCACAGTGACAGGTGAGGAGAGTCTTAGATTTAGCTAAAGGGAGGCTAAAAGCCAGAGTCCAACCCAGGCCCATCCAACTTCAAAACTCCCACTCTTGTCACAAGAGCCAAGAAGTAGAAGCAACCCAAGGGTCCACTGACAAGTGAATGGACAGACAAAATGTGGCCTAATCACATAACAGAGCAGCATCCCGCCTGAACAAAGACGGGGATCCCATCACAGGCTACAGCATAGATGAACCGTGAGGACACTATGCTAAGTGAAATAAGCCAAATACTGTATGCTTCCACTTACATGTGGTATTTAACATAGTCAAACTCAAACAGAAAGTGGAATGGTGGGTGGCAGGGGCCAGAGGAAGGGGGAAATGAAGAGTAGCTGTGTGACAGGTATACAGTCTCAGCTTTGCAAGATGAAAAGCTCTGGAGATCTGCTACACAATAATGTGAATATAGATAACATATGGAACCATATTTAACACGGTTAGGATGATACATTTTATGTTTGTTAACATAAAATAATACAATTTGTAAAAATACTCTCACTCTTGAGGCAGACGGGGAGATTAGAAAGGGTATTAGGAAGGGGAGACCAGAAAGGCTTCATAGAAGAGGGGCATTTGAGCTGGGAAGGATTTGGGCAAGTGCGGATGGGCCTGGGGCACTACAGACAGAGGCTTGGACCTTTGGCCCCTGGCCTCCCTCTCAGGATCCAGCTGCCTCCACCCCATGCCACCCCTAGCCCTCCAGATCGCCACCGAAAAGCAGTGCTCCAGAGGACAGCAGGCATTGGCTTGAAAGAAGGAATTTCCTGAACACCTACTATGTGCTCCCAGGCCCACTCACTGATTTGGGCCAGTCCTTGTCCTTTTGGGGCCCCAGTCTTCCTATCTGTACCATCAGAGAGTGACCTGTGATTCCCAGGTGTCCTTCCAATTCTAAGGAATAATCTCTGAGAGGGAGGTGGGAGGCACCAGAGCTGCAGAGAGGGGAACCAGGATACTCTCTGGTCAAAAGGCCAGGAAGCTGGAGCCGCAGCCTCATGACCCTGCCCCAGGCAGCCTCTACTCACTTCACAGAAGGGAAATCTGAGAGCTAAGTGGGTTTGGTTTAATTCAAACTTAACCAACATGTGCCAGCACGTACTATATTTGTGATAGGGCTACAATTTCTCCCTCAGTCCAGCACTGTTTCTCCTATTCCGTGCTGCCAAAAGTCAAAAAGACTCTAGCAAAAGGTAAAGCATGAATCATTGCAGTCAGAGAGATAAAATCCTCCGTGCCTACAGCTCTCTCCAAGAATTCTGACTCTTGCCTCTTTCCCCTGGCTCTCAGGAACCCCTAGTTTCTCCCGAGAAGGAATGGGGCGGGGCAGACCTTGGTTCTAATACCAGCTCTGCCAAGTACCAGCTGGGCCTCTGAGTCTTCATCTTCATCATCGGGATAAAGACCCTTCTCAGAACCCCTTGGGAGGGTTGGACATGGCAAAAGCACAGAATGCTGAGCCCAGGGCTTGGCACACAGTAGGCATTCAATAAAAGGTCGCCATCATCTGTTCTCTCCTTTCTAAAGACATTTTCATTGATCTGTTGTTCCTCTCAGCGATGCTTTGTTTGTTTGAGCTCTTCCCAGAAGACACTCCCCACAGGAACACTGGGTGATGCTCCTCAGCCAGCCCCAGGGAGGAGGAAGGAGGAGAGATGAACTTACTTGATGGAAAAAGGAAAATTCACCATCAAGTAGACAGAAGAGAGCAACCCCGGGGAAGCCCAGAGGCTGCCCCTCCACCTAGGAGGACCCAGGGTGGCCCCAGATCCCGCTTAATAAGCTCCCTGGGGCCTGGCTGGGAGGACTGATATGATCCGGCTGCTACTTAAATCACACAAAGCCTTCTATTCTTAGCTAAGCAGGGGCCTGGTTCCATCCCAGCTGTCCATTAGCACTAACCAGCCCCAGAACACCATCACAGTGGCCAGTCAAGACCACAAGGAATGGTGGGGGCAGCCCTATGATCTGACCGAAGCCCGAGGCCTACCTGAGGGGGCTGCAGAGGACTCCCCAGTTGCCAGAGCATTCACAGAGCCTGAGAAGGGCTCACTGGCCTGGATGAAGGTTTGGATTGTGACCCCAAGGCCACCTCCAAGTCTGGATTTCATATCACCAAGATTCTATGGTTCCACGATCCCGTGCTTCCAAGATGTGGAAATTTTGAAAGAGTCCATGGTTCCAAGGACCAAGGTTCCAAGATGCCAACAAAGACAAGATGGACGCTGGGCTCTAGAGGTGCACCCTGCCCCTGCTCCCTCTCCTTCTCTGTCCATCCCTTCAGAGGCAGAGGATGGCCAGCTCTATCCCAATCCTGGGGTCCCCAGGCAGGGCAGTGGCACAGACAGCAGGGTGGACTCGACACTGAGATCAGCAACGCTTGTTTTATGCCACCCCTAATCCACTGGGGCAAGAATCCCTGGGGAACTTCTGGGCGCTGTAGGACAAACAGGGAAAGAAAGAGGGGAAGGGCCAAAGCTGCCCTGGGGCCCACCAATGCCAGACGCTGCTGGGCAGGGTGTTCCGTGTCTGCTCTGTGCCAGCAGGGCCGGCACACCCGTTATGCGAGCACGGGGAGGCTAGGTGGGCTGCCCAAGGTCACAGGCTGGAAAGTGCAGGAGCCGGGCCAAGGACCCCAGGCCAGGCTGGCTTCAGAGATCACTGCTTCCCTCACCCTGCTTTGCTGTAGGCTACAGCTTCCTGGGACCACTTCTTCCAATATCCTCTTTTAGAGGTGAAAACTGAGGACCAGAGGGAGGAAGGGCCTATGATCAAGGTCGCACAGAGAACTGGTGGCAGAGCCGGGCATAATCCTTCCCAGGCGGGGGGGCCACTGGCTGCCTCCAAGCCCCACTGGGTCGCAGCCACCGAGCCTTCTCTGCATTCCTCCTTTCCAGCCCAGACCGGGGCTCCTAGGGCAGGGCTGTCTCCTGTTCCCTTGGTCTCTGATACAGTCATTGCCCCACAAGGCTATCT
>PVKP010031529.1:0-26882 GCA_004027715.1 Plecturocebus donacophilus | reverse complement strand
GGGACAGTGAGGGGTTGGGAGGTGTGGGGAGATAGCATGGGGAGAAATGCCAGATATGGGTGAAGGGGAGGAAGGCAACAAATTACACTGCCACGTGTGTACCTATGCAACAATATTGTATGTTCTTCACATGTACCCCAAAACCTAAAATGTAATTAAAAAAAAAAATGTACGATTATATAAAAAGAATAACACCATTCAAAGAAAAGCGGGTTCCACAAAAATTCTCTTGTAAGTATATTTTTAAAGTTCAGAAAATCAGAAATTAGAAAATATTACCACAATGTGGGTCTTTTAAGGTCTTGTATGTACCATTGATTTTGGTTTTTAAATTTTCTATGTAATTTATATGAAAGGGAGATGGCTGCATAGAACCTTCTATTTAATTTTAAATAAAGTGACTTTTGTTGAAAGAAGGAACAATCTCACTATACTGAAAAACATATCTTTTCAACTAGCAATATAGAAATGTTTCAGGATATAAATATTCTGTAATTACTCACTTTTAATACTAGACAAGGAGACAGTCAAGCATAATTAATAGTGTTGAAATATAACTTTAATGATAGTATGTAAATGCCAGAGGAAGAATATCTGACCCCAGCATTGTAATCTCATAGATGTTTAACTTTATACCCTTTCCCCCATATTGGAAGCAAACTGAACAAGCTGAAGGAACAAAATATCTACCTTTTAGTATTTAGCAGTTAGCTTGACAACTGGTAATTGATATTAACTGTTATTTCATTTGTAAAGTTAACTGATTTTTTTTTAAATAAGCACTTTTATTAACAGCAGTTAGTTTAAATATATAATCACGGACATTTCAGAACAATTGTTATTGTACATGCAGATTGTTAAAAATGTCACTGTAATTGCTTTTTACGATTGAAACTACAATATCCATTCATCAAGCAAATGTATTACACATAACTTTCTGAGGGTTAGGAGTAGGAAAATAATTTCTTTTTCTTATTTCTCATCTTTCTCTTTTCCCAGATTTTGTCATCTATGGATAATTGTGCTTGACTTTTAAATTGTTCTTTTAAAACTCTACTTTTGCTGATTGTTCTTTAGGGAAATGGTATCAGTAGATAGTCACATGAGAGAACTAAAGAAAATTGTGATACAAAAAGGTTATTTGCAATTTATGCTTTTGACAATATACATGATAACTTTCCTTGTGGATCTAAGGTTTTGGGTGAAAAGCTGATAAATTTTCCAACCCCCTTGCAGCAAATAATTAAGGGCAAGATACATTTTCTTAGTGGAGAAAAGCATAGTATTAACCTCAGGCAGAGCTTTTACATTATAAAAAGACAAGAAGAAGAAGAGTAAATACCAAGAAGGGACCTGTTATTATTCTTTATCACACTGCCACACACAGCTGTAAAGTCAGCCTCTTTGGAGGACATTGCTTTTTCTATTGATTAAAGATTTCACCCACAAATTAGAGGATATTCCAGTTACCACCCCTAATATTTCAAATGAGTTCTTCTGGTTAAAACATGTGATTAAAAGTAGTCCCCAAACAGGAACAACAACAAAAACAAAAAACTATTAAGTGATTAGTTTAATCCAAGTGGGAAAAAATAATTGTGTCAGAGGAGAAGATGAGAAGAAAGATTCAAGAGAGATATCCTGGAGGTAGTGTTTACAAGATTTAGTAATCATCAAATACATGGTAGCACAAGATAGACGTGGGTAAGCTCATGGTTCTGGGTGAAACTATATGGCTTTTATTCTATTATCAAAGAGAGAATAATTTTGGTAGTTGAAATGCCAGTGAACATTTAGGAACAAATAGCCAGTAGCCAATTAAAAAGAAATATGGAACTTAAGAGGGAAATTTGAATTGGAGATACAGATTCTGATGTCCTCAGTTTACAAACTGCAAGCTGATAGTATAGTTGCAGATTTGATTATGAAAGGAGAGTGCATGAAATAATATGAGAACACAATTGGAACAATTTGAAGAGAACACTAATATTTTAAAGGAATTGAAAGAGAAACCATTCTATCTAATCTTTAAGAAAGAAGTAATACCAGTAACTCAAAAAATCCAGAAAATAGAGATGGGGAGACCACTTCTCAATTTATTTTATAATACCAGTAATACAAAAGCCAGATAATTACAAGAAAGCAATGGACTAATATCATTCATGAGTACAGATCAAAAACTTCTTAACAAAATATAAGTAAATCAAATTCAGCAACATATAAAAATGATTATAAATCATAACCAAGTGGGATTTATCCCAAAAATTCAAGATTGGTTTAACATCAGAACATTAATTAATGTCATGTGCCATATTAAATAGAATAAATAAAAAAATGGGAATATTATTTGACAATATCCAACATCTATTCATGGCAATAACTCAACAAATTAAGAACAAAAGGAAACTTTCTCAACCTGATAATCAGCATCTATGGAAACCCTAGAACTAACATCATACTTAATGGTAAAAGACTAAGTGCTTTCCCCCAAAGATTGGGACTTAGGAAATAGGCATTCTCACAACTCCAATTCAACATTGAACTGAAAGATCTACAAGCACGATAAGGAAAGATAAAAAACCAAAATCATCTCAATTAGAAAGGAAAAATGAAGCCATCTCTATTTGCAGGTGACATGACTGTGTATGTAGACTGTCTTATGTAATTCACAAAACCACTTCTAGAGCCAATAAATGAGTAAGTTCACAGGATGTAAGAACAATGTATAGAAATCATTTGCATTTCTATACACTAGCAACTGAAATATTAAAGAACTTTTGGATGTTAACATTCAAAAGAAAAAATAAAAACAAATTTAACAACAAAGTGTGAGACTTTGTACACTGAAAACTAAAAGTATTGGTGACAGGAAGTAACAAAACTCTAAATAAATTGAGACATCCTATGTAAATGGATTGAAGATTCCATATTGTTAAGAAAGGTGATTGCCATAAAAACCCCAGCAGGCATTTTGCTGAAATTGATGAGCTTATCCTAAAATTTATATGGAAATGCAAAGAATCCAGAATAGCTTCAACAAATTTAAAGAGAAGAATGAATAGAAGAACTTACACTTCCTTATTTCAAAACTTACTATGATGCTAAGGAACCAAGACAATATGATATTAGCATAAGCATAAACATTGAATCTATAAAATTACGTATAAAAATTTTATCTTTAAGGTCAATTGATTTCTAACAAAGAAACCAAGGGAATTCAATAAAAAGGGTAGTTCATTGCAAAAATACTGCTGAAATAATTGCATATTCACAGACAGAAAGATAAATTTTTACTCTATTTCATATAATACACACAAAAAAACATAGTAGATTTTTGAACTGAAGACAAGAGTTTAAATTATATATATATATATTAAAAAACATAGATGATCTTTGAAACCTGGGTTAAGCCAAGAATTCTAAGGTAAGACACCAAAAGTATAATTAAAAACAAAAAGAAAGAATAAGTAAAGTAAACTTCATAAAAATTAAAAATGACATCTGATCTTTGAAACATTTTATTAAGAAAATGTAAAGTCACAAACTTGTGTAGAAAATATTTGAAAATCAAATATGCAATAAAGGACTTGTATACAGAACAAAATAAGACTCTGAGAACTGGATAAGAAGATGAACAACGCATTTTAAGCAAAAGGTTTAAATAGTCACTTCACCAAAGAAGATAAAGTGCCCAATAAGCAAATGAAAAAGATTCATCATTAGTGTTAATTAGAATAATTAAAAACCACAATGACTGACCACTTTATAGCCACTAAGATGTCTACAGTGATAATTTATTAAAAGGAAAATACCAAGGATGTGGAGACATTGGAACCATTTTACATTGCTGTTGCAGCCTACTTGGAAAAAGTTAAGCAGTTTTAGAAAGTTGATTAATATAAATTTATTTTACAAGCCAGCAATTTTATGTCTCAGTATCTACACCAAAATTAATGAAAATATATGTCTACATAAAGACTTATACCTAAGTGCTTATTCACAATATATATATATATAAATGTATTATTAGTGTACTCATTGTGTATACAATAAGTAGTGTACTTTTTCACACAGTGAAAGTAGTGCTGCTTACAATAATCAAAAAGCACAAAACAATCAAAATGTCTGTAAATTAGTGAGTGGAAAAAATGTGGTAGATCCATTCAGTGGAATGCTATTCAGCAATAAAAAGGAATAAACTACTTATATATGCTATTACATGGATTATCCTTATAATTAAGAAGCCAGATTCAAAAAACTATATGTTGTATGTATATTAGTCTGTTCTTATGTTGCTGATACAGATATACTCAAGAATGGGAAGAAAAGGAGGTTTAATTGGTCTTCTAGTTCTCCATGGCTGGAGAGACCTCAGAATCATGGCAGGAGGTGAAAGGCACTTTTTGCATGGTGGCAGCAAGAGAGAATAATGAAGAAACAAAAGTGGAAACGTCTGATAAACATATCAAAACTCATGAAACTTGTTCACTCTCATGAGAATAACACAGGAAAGACTGGCCCCCATGAACTCTCTCCCTGCATTCCTCCATCAACACTTGGGAATTCCTCCATCAACATGTGGGAATTGAGATACAATTCAAATTGAGATTTGGGTGGGGACACAGCCAAATCATATTATTCTTCCTCAGGCCCCTTCAAATCTCATGTTCTCACATTTCAAAACTAATTGTGCCTTCCAAACGGTCTCCCAGAGTCTTAACTCACTTCAGCATTAACCTGAAAGTCCACAGTCCAACATCTCATCTGAGACAAGGCAAGTCCCTTCCACCTATGAGCCTGTAAAATCAAAAGCAAGCTAGTTACTTCCTAGATACAATGGTGGTATGGGTATTGAGTAAATACAGCTATTACAAATGAGAGAAATTGGACAAAACAAAAGGACTAAAGGTCCCATGCAAGTCTGAACTCCAGTGTGGCAGTCAAATTTTAAAGCTCCAAAATGATCTCTTTTGACTCCAGATCTCATACCAAGGTCATACTGTTCAAGAGGTGGGCTCCCATGGTCTTGGGCAGCTCCGTCTCTGTGGCTTGCAGGGTACAGACTCTCTTCTGGCTGTTTTCTTGGGCTGGTGTTGCATGTTGGTAGCTTTTCCAGGGTCACAGTGCAAGCTGTAGGTGGATCTACCATTCTGAGGTCTGGAGGATGGCAGCCCTTTTCTCACAGCTCCACTGGGTGGTACCCCAGTAGGGACTCTTGTAGGGGCTCTGACCCCACATTTCCCTTCCACACTGCCCTAGCAGAGATTCTCCATGAGGGCCCCAACTCTTCAGCAATCTTTTGCCTGGACATCCAGGAGTTTCCATACGGTCCCTGAAATCTAGGTGGAGGTTTCCAAACCTCAGTTGTTGACTTCTGTGAACCCATAGGCTCAACACCACATGGAAGCTGTCAAGGCTTGGGGCTTCCACCCTCTGAATTCACAGCCTGAGCTGTACGTTGGCCCCTTTCAGACATAGCTGGAGCAAGTAGGACTCAGGGCACCAAGTCACTAGACTACACACAGCACAGGGACCTTGGGCCCAGCCCACAAAACCGCTTTTTTCCTCTTGGGTCTCCAGACCTGTGATGGGAGAGGCAGTCATAATGGTCTCTGACATGCCCTAGAGACATTTTCTCCCTGGTCTTGGGGATTAACATTAGGCTCCTTGCTACTTATGCAAATTTCTGCAGCTGGCTTGAATTTCTCTTCAGAAAATGGAATTTTATTTTCTATTGCATAGGCAGGCTCCAAATTTTCTGAACTTTTATGCTCTGTTTCCCTTTTAAAACTGAATGCCTGTAACAGTACCTGAGGCACCTCTTGAATACTTTGCTAATTAGAAATTTCTTCTGTCAGATAGCCTAAATCATCTCTCTCAAGTTCAAAGTTCCACAAGTCTCTAGGGCAGGGGCAAAATGCTCTCAGTCTCTTTGCTAAAACATAACAAGAGTCACTTTTGCTCCAGTTCCCAATAATTTTCTCACCTCCACCTGAAACCATCTCAGCCTGGATTTTATTGTCCATATCACTATCAATATTTTGGTCAAAGCCATTCAACAAGACAGTAAGAAGTTCCAACTTTCCCACATTTTCCTGTTTTCTTCTGAGCCCTTCAAACTGTTTTCTTGCCTGTTACACAGTTTCAGTCGCTTCCACCTTTTCAGGTACATTTTCAGTAATGCTGTATGCCTGGTACCAATTTACTGCATTAGTCTGTTTTCACTCTGCTGATGAAGACATACCCAAGACTGGGAAGAAAAAGAGGTTTAATTGGACTTAGAGTTTCACACGGCTGGGGAGGTCTCAGAATCATGGCGGGAAGTGAGAGCCACTTCTTACATGGTGATGGCAAGTGAAAATGAGGAAGGGCCGGGCGTGGTGGCTCATGCCTGTAATCCAAGCACTTTGGAGGCCAAGGCGGGCAGATCACCTGAGGTCAGGAGTTCAAGACCAGCCTGACAAACATAGTGAAACCCTGTCTTTATAAAAGAAAGAAAGAAAGAAAGAAAAAGAAAGAAAGAAAGAAAGAAAGAAAGAAAGAAAGAAAGAAAATGAGGAAGAAGCAAAAGTGGAAACTCCTGCCAAACCCATCAGATCTCATGAGACTTATTCACTATCATGAGAACAGCAAGGGAAAGACCAGCCCCCATGATTCAATTACCTCCCGCTGGGTCCCTCTCATAACATGTGGAAATTCTGGGAGAGAGAATTCAAGTTGAGATTTGGGGCACAGCCAAACCATATCAACATGATTCTATGAATAGATGATAGGGACAGGAGGCAGATAAATTCCAGGCAGGAAAGAGTGAGTCCCTGGTGAATCCCTGCCCTCACTCCAGAAAACCTGAAACCACAGTCCAAAGCGAGAACTTATATCTCTGTTTTCCTGCTTGAATGTTGCCTTTTCCTAAACCATCCATGGCCCATCCTACCTGCCATCCTGTACCTTATAAAGACCCCAGAATCAGTTGGAGAGCAGCGGGGACTACAGCTGGATGTCAGAGAGAAGTGACTTGACTTCAGAGGGAGAGCTTGACATGGTAACTTCAGAAAATAACCGACTTGGAGACAGCTGGACTTCAGGGGAAGACTGTCTACACCCCTCTCCCCTTTTCAGCTCCCCTTCTCACTGGCAGCCACTTTCATTGGCAAACAAATTGCCCCCATTTACCATCCTTCAATTGGTTCGTGCAACCTCATTTTTCCCGGACAATGGACGAGATCTCGGGAACCACAGTGCTGAGACAAAAGGTCATCACACTGGCCCTTTGCCCTCGCTGGCGGAGGGCTCACGGAGCTGTTAACCCTGAAGCTGTCTGTGGATGGCAGAGCTAAAAGACATACCCTCTGGGGCTTTGGGAGTCACGGGCACCCCCTGTCTGCTGCCTTAGTGCCTGCAGGAGTTCGCTTCTGCCTCCCTGGCTCTGCTTCCTGCAGCTGCTCACCTGTGCACTGCCTCCTGCATGGGGTGGTGGGTCTCAGTGCCTGGAGTTTGCTCCTGCCAGAGCCAAAACGGCCAGCTGGTTCCAGCACTCATGCACTCCAGTTCCCACCTTGTTCACCGTGCGCTCCCTCCCACAAGCAAGTTGAGAACTACGGGCTGAGTAAACGAGGGCCAGCCCTATGCTGGGGTCAGGGAAATATCCTGCATCACAGAGATACTGAAAGATTGGATTTTGTGACCAAGGTGGGGGTAGGGAGGGTGAGAGGGTTAGGTAGGATACCAAAGAAAAGGCAATTGATCTCACAGGGCCAGGTGGACGCTTTTTGTAGCGATAGAAATGTTCAAAAACTGGATTGTGTTGATGGTTGTATGACTCCATTAATTTATTAAAAAGCATTCAATTGTATGCATTATTTTTGTCTGAAATGCAGTTCAAAGCCAGAGAGACAGTAAAAATCAAGGGAAATAAGAGATGTTGATTTTTTTTTATTATGTTCCAAAGGCAAAAACTCTTAAAACAGAATTCTGTGAGCATTATTACTGTATAAGTAATTTGGAAAGCATAAAGGGAAAGACATCTCATTAAACACAAAACGTAAATGCAGATAGTTTGAGGAGTTTCCCATCATAGTAAATGTAAAAGTGATAAAACTGGTTGATAAATACATTTATTATGTTATACCATATTTAATTCAAAAAACCCTACTGAATGTAGATAAACTGAGTCTTTAAAAATATAAATGAGATATTTATTTTCAGTATAACTTTAAATGAGAATGACATACATTTTATTTAGCTGCAGGAAATCATTAAACTTGCAACTTCTTTATGATACATGTGAGCCTCTTAATTATTTGTGTGGATATAGCACATGAATTCATATATTCAAATAATTTAGATATCATGATTGGACACTGGCCTACCCCAATAAAAATTTAAAGAAAGCTGTAGGCATTTAATAACATAAATAAATGAACAAGGGCCATGGTTTTAAACTAATTTAAACGAAACATCAGTTTTACAGGAACAAATGTTTTCTCTTTCCCATCTGAACCCTCTGATAAGAAGAACCTAGTTACTGTAGTGAGTGTATGTGTGTGTGTGTGTGTGTGTGTGTGTGTGTGGGGCACAGGGGGATGGTGGGTGGAAAGGGAGCATAAGAGCAGAATTGGAGAAAATAAATTCAATACGTAATTCCTCCTAAGAGATTTGTCTAAAGTGGTTTCTTGAGTACATTTTCTTTTACTGTTTTTCTCAATTATTGCTTGTGTGAGAAGCACGAACTCATCAGAGAAAAAAAATCCACTAAGAAAACCCGCGGAGATTCATTATGCAAAAACCTTGAAAATGCTTCTATAATTTCTCCTTGATCATTACTAAGGCAAAAGTTAGAAGTGTTATTTTGTTTTTTGGATTTTTTTTTGCAGAAATTCTTCATCAGTTGAAATGAAAATGTAGGTTGTTGCCAAATCAGCAAATAACTAATTGAACACTTAGAGCTTTTATTGCTATATTGTTCACTTTTATAAAAAGGGCATTAGCTTTTACTCTGAATATGAGTTTCTTAAAAAAATCAATAGTGTAATAATATTTGACTCTTAACATTGTAACACAGTATTGTTAGTCACGTAAAGAGGAAAGGCTGGTGATATGTTGACAATTTAGTTAAATTGAACCCAATGTGGTGAAATATTACAAATAATTTTTTGTATGAATGTTTTATTTTTGCAAAGATCTGGTACAATTCTGTGTGTAGTGGTTTCTACCTTTTTCTTCAAAAAAGAGAAGTTAATTAACTTCTGTTTTCCACTGATAACATTCAGAAAATATGGTTTAAACTAAAGTGTTTTTTAAGAGTGGAAACAGAAGATACAGATTCTAAAACTATCATTACTTTAGATTGGTTGCTAAATCCAGTTTTTAACTGAAATTGAAGGTAACATAAGTCATGATATATCAAACACTATAGCCATACGTCTTTTTTCCCCAATTTCTATCACTACATCTCTATTGTGCCTTCTGTTGAAATAATAAATTATTAGTTTTATCTTTGAGATTCTGTCTTCTCAACTTTCTAATATTTGTTAGTCATTACAAACTATTTGTTATACACATATGATAGTTATGTCTTTATTTCTTATTTCTGTAATTTGGGTATTACTTTTAATTATCTACTTGTATTTTATCGTTTAGATAATTAATATAAAATGTTTAAAATTTTTGCATTAATGTGCATTTATATGAACACACATATCCATGTATAAATGTATATTGTATTGAGGTGAGAATATTTAACATGACATCTGATCCCTTAAGAAATTTTTAAGTGCACAATACAATATTGCTAACTATAGGCATGGTGGTGAACAGGAGATAGTTATATTTTATTTATATGGCATAAATTGGATGTTATCTTTTTACTGTTTTTCATAACAGTAATAGTTTGAGAAAGAAAACACAATTTCTGGCATAATAACTATGCTTTTAGAGCACTGACTAGCCTACTAAGAATTTTGATTTTTGTCTCACAGATTTACAAGGGCCATTATAATAATAACCTACAGAAAATGCTTCTCTTACAGGAAAAGACTTAGGCTAAATTCATTTCACAAATATGGATCATGAAAAGAACATTTTAAAAAGTATTTTATTTATCAATATACAGAACATGTATCAGCATCTGAATTGAAACAATTTTTCAGTGTTTACCTTTATTCTGCTCTTAGAAATTAAGGTTAACTATGGATTATCAAAAGATAAATAGAATAATAACATCTGAAATAATATTTAGATCAATAAAAGAAATTTTCTAGGGAAATTTACTTACTATTTTATGTGTGATTTTATGATAAGGCTTTAGAAGCTAAATTACACACACATACACACACATCCTGAATGGATTTTTCTAAAGGAAACAATTCATTAGGAAATTTGTATTAAACATGGAAATTTTTGCATTTTGTGGATATGGTAGATTTTAATATGTGGAAATAATGGGATAGCGATTGTCAATTTAATATAAAATTCTAGGTATGTTTATTTATAAGTTTAGCCTAAAGTTATCTTTATTTTTTTATTGGTTGTTTCAGTATGATACATGGTTGAAAGGAAAAAAGACGATCAGAGAAGAATTTTTGGCCATTTGTTATGTTCTAAAAAGAATTGAGATATAATATTTAGACTTTTTCTGGGACAAGTTGTATTAGATAAATACAACCTTTATATATGTTTGTCTAAAATTATACTGTAAAATTTAGATTTTAATTATCTAATAACTGTACAAAAACACTTTCTTATACGTGAATTCTGTGTGTAAATTTCATTTGAAGTAAGCTTTGTCACGAGCAGTTAGCTTGTGATATTTTCAGAGCATAAGTTTGTCCTCAGATTCTGGGACAGCTAGGTGTATACCTCTGTATGTAGTAAGCTCACTGGCTGCATAATATTTTCTGTAGCATTTTGTGTAGCATCAAATGTACAGAGCTCTCAAATCTAGGTCAGAAACTAAGAGTTTGTCTCTTTGGCTTTGTCCTTATGGACTACATAGTTCCTTTAGCTAGCATCATTTTTATGCCATGGCTTTTTCCAGTGAGGGTATGAAGATGCATTATATTCCCAAGTATATTGTCTATTTTGTGTTGCTATAAAACTACTGGTAATTAACAAAGAAAAGAGGTTTATTTAGCTTCATGGCTCTGCAGGCTAAGAAGTCCAAGGGCATGGCCCTGGCTTCTAGTGAGGACTTTCATGCTATGTCACAATGTGGCAGAGAAGGTTAAAGGGGAAACTGATACAAGCAAAGAAGGAAAAACCTGAGGAGTACTATGGCTTTATGACAACTCATTCTTGTGAGAACTAATCTATTTCAATGAAAAATAATCCATTCGCACAAGAACGAGAACTCATTCCTACCTTCAGAGCCTCACCAAGCCATTCACAAGAGACTTACCCCTATTACCCAAACATCTCCTACCAGGTTCCACTTCCCAGCACCACCAAATTGAAGGTTGAATGTTAACATGAGTTTTGGAGGAGACAAATCATTTCCAAACCATATCAATAGTCTCAAAAGCCAAAACCACTGCTATGTACACTATATCCAATAAGTTACCAGACGCTAAATTCTGCTCTGGTATTATTGTCATGTTTATGATATTTAACATTACTAGCTTGATCTACTGGAACAATCTCCTAGTTTTTATCACTAAGTTCCTTTTTTTGGCTAATACATTTGCTCTATTTTCATATTGCTGCAGAGTTCTCTTCCCAAATATATTTTTCTCCTAAACAAAACTAATTTTAAAAATAGTCAATGCTTTTCTTGCCTGTAGGATAAAACCTAAATTTCTTATTTTTTGATTTTGTGAGACCATTTATAATATAACACTAACTTTTCACTTCAGCCTTGTCTCTGGTCATAAATGAAACTTCTCTAATTCTAATCACATTATTTTTTAAAATTTATATTTCCTATTTTTTATATCTTAAAATTTGTATTTCAATAGCTTTAGGGCTACAAGTAGTTTTTGGATATATGGATGAAGTGTATAGTGTTGAAATTTTTTAGTGCAGCTGTCACCCAAGTAGTGTCCATTGTACCCAATAGGTAGTTTTTTTATCCCTCACTCCCCTCACACCCTTCCCCATTCAGTCTCCAATGATCCTTATTCTGCTTTACATGCCTTTGTGCACCCATAGCGTAGCTCCACTTACAAGTGAGAATGGGCAGTATCTGGTTTTGATTTCTGAGTTATTTCACTTGGAATACTGGCCTCCAGTTCCATCCAAGTGCTGCAAAATACATTATTTTATTCTTTTTTGTGGCTGAATAGTATTGCAGGATGTCTGTGAGTGTGTGTATAAAACCACATTTTCTTTATCCACTCATCTGTCGATGGACCCTTAGGTTGATTCCATATCTTTGTAATTGTGAATTGTGCTACAATAAACATACATGTGCAAGTGTCTTTTTCATACAGTGACTTCTATTTCTTTGAGTAGATAGTAGTGGCATTGCTGGATGAAATAGTAAATCTGCTTTTAGTTATTTGAGAAATCTCCATACTATTGTCCATAGATGCTGTACTGATTTACATTTCCACCAGCAGTGTATACATATTCCTTTTTTTTTTTTTTTTTTTTTTTTTAGCAAATCCATGCCAACATGTATTGCTTTTTGACTATTTAATAGTGGCTATTCTGGCTGGGGAAAAGTGGTATCTCACTGTGGTGTTAAGTGGTATTTTCCTGATAATTAGTGATGTTGTGCACTGTTTCATATGTTTGCTGGTACATTTTTGGAGAAATTTCTATTCATGTTTTGTGCCCACTTTTTAATGGTATTATTTATCTTTTTTTCTTGCTTATATGTTTGACCTCTTTCTTACCTCTTTTTAGTATTGTAATACATTGAGACATTGTCTAAACATGTCAGGGTCCTTCAGGAATATACCCTTGAAATGTTTTCACTTTGCAATCACATATTTATTCTTCAAGATTTAGCTAATGTGCTTCCTCCTCTGAGGTAGGTTGAGCATTAACACAGAAAAGTTAAGTAAATAGATTTAGCTAGTTATTGAAAAATAGAAAATTAATTTATATTGTTAGCAATAGTATTTTAAGTTTTGAAAGTTATTATTTTATATAATATCAATAAAAATAATTATAATTAGGGAGCTCCAAGATGGCTGAATAAGAACAGTTCTGGATTGCAGTTCCCAGGGAGAGCAATGCAGAGGGTGAGTGATCACCTCATTTCTGAATGAGGTACCAGGTGCATTTCAATGGGACTGTTTGCACAGTGGGTGTAGCCCAAGAAGGGCAAGCTGAGACAGGGTTGGGCTTTGCCTCATCCCGGAAGTGCAATCCCTGGAGGACCGCCCTTTCTACCCAACAGAAGCCATCGGAGACTTTTCCATCCACTCCAGCACTTCGGTTGAGATACTGCACCTCTCCTACAGTTTTTCCCACTCACAGACCAGGAGATTCCTGGGCCAAAAAGTGCCAAGAGTTTCCAGCCGGCTGTTTCAGTTGGCACGATGAGTTTCCTTCCACACAAAAACTCACACAAACCTGGGCAGCTGTTTCAACTGGCATCTGGAATGCCTGGGAGACAGAGCCTCTGATTCAACTGAAATAGAGGGGGCTAAAGGCAAGGAGTCAGGTGATCTGGCTCAGTGAGTCCCACCCCCACAAAGATCAGCAATCTGAAACACTCTGGATTGAGGGTTTTTCAGCAAGTGCAGCTGGATCCAGGAAGGTCCAGCTTTGTTGGGGGGAAGGGCATCTGCCATTACCTAGACAGTCCACCACCACCAAGGCAGTCCACCATTACTGAGGCAGTCTGCCATTACCGAGGAAGTCTGCCAATACCGAGGCAATCTGCCATTACTGAGACAGTCCACCATTACTGAGGCAGTTCTAACTGTACCTTGGTAAACAAAACCACAAGGAAGATTACACAGCAGTTGGGCAGAGCCTATGGCAGCTCAGCAATGCCTCTGCTGGCATACTGTGACTAGACTACCTCTTTGCTGGGCAGAGAATCTCTGCAGAAAGGCAGCAACATGCCAGGAACTTATAAATAAAGTCCCAACTTCCCAGGACAGAGCACCTGGGAAAACAGGTGGTTATGAGTTCTGCTGCAGCCAACTTAAACATATCTGCCCAGCAGCTATGAATGGAAAAATGGAGCTCCCAGCACAGGACTTGAGCTTTGATAAGGGACAGACTATCTCCTCAAGCAGCTCCCTGACCCCCATATATCCAAAGAGGTACCTCATAAAGACAGCTCTGGCTGACATCTGGTGGGTACCCTTCTGGGATGAAGATAACAGAAGAAGAAACTGGCAACAACAATTACCATTCTGAAGCCTCTGTGTGTGATTCCTAGGCAAGCAGGGTCTGGAGTGAACCTCCAGCAGTCCTGCAACAGAGGGGAATGACTGTTAGAAGGAAAACTAAAACACAAAAAGAAATAGCTTCGACATCAACAAAAAGGATGTCCACTCAGAGGCCCCATCCGAAAGTCACCAACTACAAAGACCACAGGTAGACAAATCCATGAAAGTGGGAAGAAACCAGTGTAAAAAGGATGAAAACAACAAAAGCCAGAATGCCTGTCCTTCTCCAAGGGCTCACAACTCCTCATGAGCAAGGGACCAAAGCTAGATGGAGAATGAGTCTGATGAATTGACAGAAGCAGGTTTGAGAAGGTGGGTAACAACAAACATCTCTGAGCTAAAAGAACATGTTTTAAGCCAATGCAAAGAAACTGAGAACCTTGAAAAAATGTTAGACAAAATGTTAAGTAGAATAATTAGCTTAGAGAAGATCATAAATGACCTGATGGAACTGAAAACCACATCATGAGAACTTCGCAAAGCATACACAAGTTTCAATAGCCGAATCACCCAAGCAGAAGAAAGGATATCAGAGATTGATGATCAGCTCAATGAAATAAAATGAGAAGGCAAGTTTACAGAAAAAAGAATGAAAAGAAATGAACAAAGCCTCCAAGAAATATGGGATTGTGTGAAAAGACCTAATCTACATTCGATAGGTGTACCTGAATGTGACAGAGAGAATGAATCCAAGCTGGAAAATACTCTTCAGGATATTTTCCAGGAGAACATCCCCAACCTAGCAAGGCAGACCACCATTCAAGTACAGGAAATACAGAGAACGTCACAAAGATATTCCTCAAGAAGAGCAACCCCAAGGTGCATAATCATCAGATTCACCAGGGTTCAAATGAAGGAACAATTACTAAGAGCAGCTAGAGAGAGAGGTCAAGTTACCTGCAAAGGGAAGCCAATCAGACTCACAGCGGATCTCTCAGCAGAGACCCTACAAGCCAGAAGAGAGTGGGGGCCAATTTTCAACATCCTTAAAGAAAAGAACTCTCAACCTAGAATTTCATATTCCAAACTAAGCTAATTTCATATTCCAAACTAAGCTAATTTCATATTCCAAACTAAGCTAATTTCATATTCCAAACTAAGCTTCATAAGTGAAGGAGAAATAAAATCCTTTACGGATAAGCAATTGCTGAGACATTTCATCACCATGAGACCTGCCTTACAAGAGCTCCTGAAAGAAGCACTAAATATGGAAAGGAACAACAAGTACCAGCCACTCCAAAAATGTACCAAGTGGTAAAGAGCATCGACACAATGAAGAAGCAGCATCAACGAATGGGCAAAACAACCAGCTAGCATCAAAATGGCAGGATCAAATTCACATGTAACAATATTAACCTAAATGTAAATGGACTAAATGCCCCAATCAAAAGACACAGACTGGCAAATTGGATAAAAAGTCAAAACCCATTGGTGTGCCCTATTCGGGAAACCCATCTCATGTGCAAGGACACACATAGGCTCAAAATAAAGGGATGGAGGAAGAATTACCAAACAAATGGAAAGTAAAAAAAAAAAGCAGGGGTTGCAATCCTAGTCTCTGATAAAATGGACTTTAAACTAACAAAGATAAAAAGAGAAAAAGAAAGGCATTACATAATGGTAAAAAGATCAATGCAACAAGAAGAGTTAATGATTCTAAATATCTATGCACCTGATACAGGAGCACCCAAATACATAAAGCAAGTTCTTAATGACCTACAAAGAGACTTAGACTCCCACACATTACTCGTGGGAGCCTTTAACACTCCACTGTCAATATTAGTCAGATCAATGAGACAGAAAATTAACAAGGATATCCAGGACTTGAACTCAGATATGGACCAAGTGGACCTAATAGGCATTTACAGAACTCTCCACTCCGAATCCACAGAAAATACATTCTTCTCAGCACCACATCACACCTACTCTAAAACTGATCACATAATTGGAAGTAAATCACTCCTCAGCAAATGCAAAAGAGTGGGAATCATAGCACAGTCTCTCAGACCACAGTGCAATCAAATTAGAACTCAGGATTAAGAAACTAACTCAGAACCACACAACTTCATGAAAACAGAACAACTGGCTCCTGAATGTTGCCTGAATAAACAATGAAATGAAGGCAGAAATAAAGATGCTTTTGAAACCAATGAGAATGAAGACACAATGTAACAGAAACTCTGGGACACATTTAAAGCAATGTTTAGGAGAAAATTTATAGCAATAAATGCCCACATGAGAAGCAAGAAAAGATCTACAACTGACACCCTATCCTCAAAATTGAAAGAGCTAGAGGAGCAAGATCAAAAAAACTCAAAAGCTAGCAGAAGACAAGAAATAACTAAAATCAGAGCAGAACTGAAGGAGACAGAGACACAAAAACCCTTTAAAAAATCAATAAATCCATGAGCTGTTTTTCTGAAAAGATCAACAAAACAGACAGACCACTAGCCAGATTAATAAAAAAGAAAAGAGAGAAGAATCAAATAGATGCAATAAAAAATGATAAAGGGGATATCACCACTGATTCCACAGAAATACAAACTACCATCAGAGATTACTACAAACAACTCTTTGCATATAAACCAGTAAACCTGGAAGAAATGGATAATTCCTGGATACTTGCACCCTTCCAAGTGTAAACCAGGAAAAAGTTGAAACCCTGAATAGACCAATAACAAGGTCTGGAATTGAGGCAGCAATTAATAGCCTACCAATCAAAAAAAGTCCAGGTCCAGATGGGTTCACAGATGAATTCTACCAGACATACAAAGAGGAGCTGGTACCATTCCTACTGAAACTATTTCCAATAATAAAAAAAGAGGGAATCCTCCCCAACTCATTTTATGAGATCAACATCATCCTGATATGAAAACTCGGCAGAGACTCAACAAATATAGAAAACTCAGGCCATTATTCATGATGAACATAGATGCAAAAAATCTTCAATAAAATACTGGCAAACCGAATGTAACAGCACATCAAAAAGCTTATCCATCATGATGAAGTAGGCTTAAAGCCTGGTTCAACATACAAAAATCTATAAGTGTAATCCACCACATAAACAGAACCAAAGACAAAAACCACATGATTATCTCAATAGATGCAGAGAAGGCTTTCAACAAAATTCAATAGCTCTTTAGGCTAAAAACTCTCAATAAACTAGGTATTGATGAAACATATCACAAAATAATAAAAGTTATTTATGACAAACTCACAGCCAATGTCATACTGAATAGGTAAAAGCTGGAAGCATTTCCTTTGAAATCTGATACTAGATAAGGATGCCCTCTCGTACCACTCCTATTCGATACAGGATTGAAATTTCTAGCCAGAGCAATCAGGCAAGAAAAAGAAAGAAAGGGTATTGAATTAGGAAAGGAGGAAGTCAAATTGTCTCTATTTGAAGATGACATGATTGTATATTTAGAAGACCGTATCGTCTCAGTCCAAAACCTCCTTAAACTGGTAAGCAACTTCAGCCAAGTTTCAGGATACAAAATCAATGTGCAGAAATCACAAGCATTCCTATATACCAATAATAGACTAACAGAGAGCCAAATCAAGAGTGAATTTCCATTTACAATTGCTACAAAGAGAATAAAATACCTAGGAATACAACTAACAAATGATGTAAAGGACCTCTTCAAGAAGAACTACAAACTACTGCTCAAGGAAATAAGAGAAGAAACAAAGAGATAGAAAAACATTCCAAGCTCATGATTAGAAAGAATCCATATTGTGAAAATGGCCATACTTCCCAAAGTAATTTACAGATTCAACACTATCCTCATCAAGCTACCAATGACCTTCTTCACAGCACTGGAAAAAACCACCTTAAACTTCATATGGAACCAAAAAAGAGCCTGCATAGCTAAGACAACTTTAAGCAAAAACAATAAAGCTGGAGGCATCACATCACCTGACTTCAAACTATATTACAAGGCTGCAGCAATCAAAACAGTATGGTACCAGTACCAAAACAGAGATATAGACCAATGGAACAGAACGGAGGCCTCAGAGGCAACACCACACATCTACAACCAACTGATCTTTGACAAACATGACAACAAAAAGCAATGGGGAAGGGATTCGCTGTTTAATAAATGCTGTTGAAAAAACTGGCTAGCCATGTACAGAAAGCAGACACTGGGCCCCTTCCTGACACCTTACACTAAAATTAACTCCAGATGGATTAAGGACTTAAACATAATACCTAACACCAACAAAACCATAGAAGAAAACCTAGGCAAAACCATTAAGGACATAGGCAAGGACTTTATGACTAAAACATCAAAAGTAATGGCAACAAAAGCCAAAATAGACAAATGGGATCTAATTAAACTCCACAGCTTCTGCATAGCAAAAGAAACAATCATTAGAGCGAACCAGCAAACAACAGAATGGGAAAAAACTTTTGCAATCTACCCATCTGACAAAGGGCTAATATCTAGAATCTACAAATAACTAAAGCAGATTTATAAGAAAAAACAAACTCATTCAAAAGTGGGTGAAATATTTGAAGAGACACTTTTCAAAAGAAGACATATATGAGGCCAACAAACATATGAAAAAATGCTCATCATCAGTGGTTATTAAAGAAATGCAAATCAAAGCCACATTGAGATACCATTTCATGCCAGTTAGAATGGTGATCATTAAAATATCTGGAGACAACAGATGCTAGAGAGGATGTGGAGAAATAGGAATACTTTTACACTGTTGGTGGGAGTGTAAATTAGTTCAACCATTGTGGAAGACAGTGTGGCGATTACTCAAGGGTCTATAAATAGAAATTCCATTTGACCCAGCAATCCCACTACTGGGTATGTACCCACAGGATTATAAATCATTCTTTTATAAAGATACATGCACACATATGTTCATTGGGGCACTTTTACAATAGCAAAGACCTGGAACCAACCCAAATGCCCATTGATGATAGACTGGACAGGGAAAATGTGGCACATATACACCATGGAATACTATGCAACCATTAAAAATGATGAGTTTGTGTCCTTTGTAGGGACATGGATCAACCTGGAAAGCATTATTCTCAGCAAACTGACACAAGAACAGAAAATCAATCACTGCATGTGCTCACTTATAGGCAGGTGTTGAACAATAAGAACACATGGACACAGGGAGGGGAGCATCACACACTGGGGTCTGTTGGGGGAGGGATACCGAGGCCTGGGGAGGTTGGGGAGGGATAACATGGGAAAAATGCCAGATGTAGGTGATGGGATGGAGGCAGCAAACCACCCTGCTATGTATGTACCTATGCAACTATCCTGTATTATCTGTATATGTACCCTAGAACTTAAAGTACAATTTAAAAAATTATAATTATTTTAAAATTCTAATGAGAGTCTTCATCTTTAAATAAAACATCAAATATGCTATCTGGATAATATGCATTTTATATCATGATATTTGTTTCCTATTATATTTTGTTAGTTTCTGATGGTGGTTTTCATATGTTATAAAAATTCTCGGCTGGGCGCGGTGGCTCACGACTATAATCCCAGCACTTTGGGAGGCCGAGACGGGTGGATCACGAGGTCAAGAGATAGAGACCATCCTGGTCAACATGGTGAAACTCTGTCTCTACTAAAAATACAAAAAAATTAGGTGGGCATCATGGCGTATGCCTGTAGTCCCAGCGACTCGGGAGGCTGAGGCTGGAGAATTGCTTGAACCCAGGAGCAGGAGGTTGTAGTGAGCCAAGATCGTGCCATTGCACTCCTGCCTGGGTATCAAGAGCAAAACTTCGTCTCAAAAAAAAAATCAGTATTTATCTTTAATGAGACAATATCAATTAACATGGTTGCCAAACTTAGATGTATATCAGTACATTCATATTCTGTAATTCTCAAAATCTCTTATTTTGCAATGATACAATATTAAATTAGTAATTTTCAACACTTTACTGTCAGCTTAGCATTATATTTCAAAGCAATTTAGATAACTGAGTACATAAAATTTACTGCTGGCTCATAAATTATTAGAGAAAGAACATTTTCAAAATGAAAACTGTACAATGACATGTACTTTGCAAATTAGATTTTTATGCCATTATAGTATATTAGTGAGTATAAATCACATTTTGGTAGCATGCTTACATCTGTAATATAGAGATGTTTCTTTCAATAATTTAAGATTTACATAAACTATTTTTTTAAATAGGGAGATTTTTTATTTTATACTTTAGTTTTAAAAATAATTGCTCGGTTTTAAAGCGATTATAATTTCATAGTAAAACAGAATTTTTGAGAACATGTAAGCTTAGTATTATCATAGTATAGATGTGAGGAAAAAGATTATTCTCATAATTAAGGTAATATATATGTACTTATTATATATTAAGGTAATGTATTATACATAATACACACACAAACACACACACAGAGGAAACTATTATTTCAAGCTTATAATGTGTTTGGTCTAAAAGACTTGAACATTTTCAGTTGGCACTAATATATATATTTTTGATGGGGGACAATTTTTAAAATATAATTTCAATCGTTTAGCAAATTCATAAGAGTAATACAAAGAATTTTCACTTAACCTTTGCTCAGTATCATTTGTTAGTTTTTGGTCCCATTTTCTTTCACGTTTTCTCTTTATTCTCTTCCCTTGTTTCTCTCTTTCATATTCTCTTTCTCTTGTCCTCTATTTTTCACACAAATACATGCACACATACACTTGTGTCATTTGAGACTACATAAATTGAAAGTAAATTGTATTCATCAAAGCATGTGCATTTATCCCTAAATATTGAATTCTTAGTTAGCTAAGGACAAAGAACATTTTCTTTCTGAATGACAGTACACTTATACAAATTAGGAAATTTCATATCATATGTTTTTATAAAATCTACATCCCATATTAATTTTTTCCAAGTATCGTACTAGTGGCTATTTTGTTCTCAAATCTAATCATGAATCATGCGTTGATTTCAGTTGTAATGTTACTCACCTTTTTTTCTGAAAAAAAATTTGAGATTTTTTGTTTATGACCTTGGCCTGTTGAAGCTATAGGGCAATTATTATATAAATGTTTTAAACATGTTTTTGTCTGAGGGTTTGTCATGATTATGCCAAAGTTAATCACTTTTGTGAGAAACTTGGAAAAGGAATACTGTTTTCTTCAGTTTTTGTCATACCAGTAGGCACATTGTTTCAGAATTCAAACTGGAACTGCATTTCTTTTTGGCTCTCCTGGGATATAATCTTCTGTTGTTTCATTTTCTCTGGAAAACCCTGCTTAATATAGTGAGTATGGAGTATATGTACTCCTTGATAAGATTTAACAGAAAACAAACAGATTAAGGTGCATTCAAAGGAAAACCAATGGTATGTAAAGAAGTCTTCAAACCAATTCAATAATTGCTAAAGGATAATGAGAGACTTCATTTAGAGAAAATAGATCAAGAAAAGAATAGACGGCTTCCAATATTGTGAGAAGTATCATAAAGAAGATGGGATCTACTATTTGATATTGCATATTTGACTGGTTGAAAAAAAAAAACAGTTTTGTTCTGAATTGTAAGCCAGCATACGATATGATAGTACAGGTTACTGTAAGACAGGAATTCACTCCTAATAGCTGAACTCATATTGTTTTATTATAAAGTAATAACGCTTCCTGGTGTTGAAGTGCTTCAATAAGAAACAGATAAAAACATCTCAGAAAAAGTTAAAATATAAAAATAATTGCTTTTTAAAAAATTCCCCAACAATGTAATGTAATGAGTCTGTATTCAAATTGATTTGAAAGTATAGTAGTTTGTATCTTTTTTTTTTCCTTTTTTTGGAGACAAGGTCTCACTGTGTCACCCAGGCTGGAGTACAGTGGCACAATCTCAGCTCACTGCAGCCTCAACCTCTCCAGCTCAGGTAATTCCCCCATTTGAGCCTCTGAGTAGCTTCAACCACAGCCATCTGTCACCATGCCCAGCTAAATCTTTGTGTTTTGTAGAGACTGGGTTTTGCCACGTTTCCCAGACTGGAGTTTGTGTCTTTAACTTGGTTTTTTTTTTTTTTGTTTAGACTATCCTTGAGTATGAATGAACTTATCATTTTCTTCTAAGTTTATTGATATTTGTTTCCTGGATGCAGTGAATCTATGATTACATATTATTATTGTGACTTTTTTACATGTATGAGACAATGTGGATAATAAACTTTTGCTGCAATTTTTTTATTTTAATGGAAAATAGAACATATACAGATAATTGCACCTGGAAACAAATGCAACCTGCTTCTGTAGATTAAAGGAAATGGTGACAGTTATAAATTATTTGTGATCCCAAATGCTATCAACAGTTTTGGATTTAGATTAACACTTGTACATCTTCTTCAAATAAAGCAATACCAAATTCAGTATTTTTCACAAGTATAAATAATATTTATTATAACTGCACAAAACTTTAGATTTTCTACTGAAATAAAAAAATCACAACTATTTTTACTTCTGTTTGGAATGAACTACAGGACCTTCTGTTGATTCTGTCAATTTTTCCTTCATTTAAAATTGTAATTTAATTTTTAGAGTTAGAACAAATCCCAGAGATTATCTAGATGAGATCAACATTTTTTATTTTGAAAGTGAGAAAACTTTGATTAACTTGCTTGAGTTTGCAAAATTATTCTCCCAATGCCATTGAAAGTAGAATTAGTAAGTACCTATTTTCTCTACTGTTCTGAACTGAATCTGCAAAATGAAATACAGGTGTTGTTTTATGGACTTGATTATACATCAGTTACCCCTTATAAGTCTGCCTTGACTTAGGTTCAGATCTCTGTCTATAGATTCCTGTTCTGTACAAGCATGAAACACAATCACTTGTTATTTTCTTTTTCATTTTTTTAAAAATATATATTTTATTGCCTTTTAGGTTTTGGGGTACATGTGAAGAACACGCAAGATTGTTGCATAGGTATATACATGGCAATGTGGTTTGCTGCCTTTCTCCCCATCACCTATATCTGGCATTTTTCCCCATGTTATCCCTCCCCAACTCCCCACTTCTCACTGTCCCTCTCCTAGTTCCCCCTGACAGACCCCAGTGAGTAGTGCTCCCCTCCCTGTGTCCATATGTTCTCATTGTTTAACACCTGCCTATGAGTGAGAACATGCAGTGTTTGATTTTCTGTTCTTGTGTCAGTTTGCTGAGAATGATGGTTTCCAGCTTCATCCATGTCCCTACAAAGGATGTGGATTCATGGTTTTTTAAGACTGAATAGTATTCCATGGTGTATATGTGCCAGTCCAGTCTACCATCAATGGGCATTTGGGTTGGTTCCAAGTCTTTGCTATTGTAAACAGTACTGCAATGAACATTCGTGTGCATGTGTGAAAGCCACATCACTAACAGAGTTCAATAATATCTAGGTTTAATGGTTTGAACTGGATTCAGTCATTCATTTTCTAAATTGACTAAGGTTTGTTTAACTTTGGGTTTTAAGGTGGCTTGTGCTTTATTTACCCAGTTTTTTTTAAACATCACAAATGTATTCTTATGATTCAAGATTCTTACTTCACTCAAAGCTAATCACTTGCCCAACCTCGCCTACTGTTAAATGCTAATATATTACTAATAGGAAGATAAGAGGTACTCTGAAATATCTGTGTGTCAAAGATTTCCATCTTACAGTGTTACCCTTTTTTCTTTCTCTCTGTCTACTTTGAAAGCTGTAACTCAAAATGTTTATTTTCTTAACATTGTCACAGATTTTGTGCTTGAGCACATCTTTTAGCTGTTAAAACTCATTTTTTTTAGTTTAATGCAAAACTGACAGAATAATCTTAAATGTTTAGTGAAATTATTGCCAGATTGTAAATCCTTATGGAGTTATACTAGTGCAGACAAAATATTTCAACATTTGTCTTAGATGTTTGCTGATGAAGACAGCCTTTTAAATTTGCATCATCTCAACTCTCTCTTATTCTTTGAAATACATATTCAGCTGAAGAAAAATACAGCAGTGTTCATATTCCAGCAACCTTTTTTTTTTTCCAACAGACTATGCATGGAAAACATAGTCTGTGTTGCCAACATTGGAAAAATGTTCCTTCTGAGGTATTCTGTAAGCCTTCTGTTTACTGCAAACTTGCTTAAACACATTCAAAATTTCATACTAAAGATTTTTCTCAAAGCAGAGAAAATCTGTTAGTAGCAGAATTAGAATGGTCTTGAATGAGACAGTGTTATTATAATGTACAATATAAGACTTTTTTCTTGTGACGATACCCTTTAATACTTACCATTATTTTTAAAATAAAGAACATCTTATCATTCCTTTATTGCTCTGATAAATCAATATGAAACTAATCGCTGAAATTTTAAAATGCATTTTCATATCCCTATGCTATATAATGTGTTACTCAGTATTTTGTAGCAGTAGCTAGAACCTGAATAATTTATTTTATTGTGTTATGGGAAATTTTTTAATTCTTATGACTTGCACATTTCCTAGAGAAATTCACCTAATTTTGAGGCTCCCATACCACTGTCCTTCTCACTGTTCACATTGTTCCTAATGATCTCTTATATCACACTGGAAAGAATGTTTACATGTGACACATTTTAGGACTTTCTCATAATTCTATGAGATCAGGTATTCTATGCTAGGTTGAAAAAAAACTTAGAAACAAAGTTTTTGTGATTCATGGACCCAGTAACAAACTTTAACTGTCAGTCAAGCTTGATTCAGGAAGGACATGATTGAAATAATGAGATTAACTTGCTGGATGCTTATATAACACAATTTTGAAGCTTGGAAACCAGAGAGATTATACAGGTCTTTCCGTTTCTGCAGACTCAGGTGTCCATTTGTGTCAGAATGTTACTTCGTGGTATGAAAACGGAGAGGCAATAAATGTAAATCACTATTTATATTTTGATGATGATAAGTGTTGGCCTGGTAAAATTTGTAATTGAAATGTCATGCTTAAACTTATGTTCTGTCCATGAATGTTTCTCATGCAGAACTTATACTCTGCTAAAAACATTTAGTAAAACAAAACATCTGTTTTCATGTATTGGCACAAAAGCCAAGACAGGATTGAAAATATTGAAAGAAAGGAAATAAATGAGTGGATCCCTAAAGTTGCTTCATTTTTTAAAAATTTACTTGTTATACTTTAAGTTCTTTTAGATGGAGTCTCGCTCTGTTGCCCAGGCTGGAGTGCAGTGGCACGATCTCAGCTCACCGCAACCTCCTGGACTTAAGCAATTCTCCTGCCTCAGCCTCCCTCGTAACTGGGATTACAGGCACACACCATCCCACCTGGCTTATTTTTTGTATTTTTAGGGAAGACGGAGTTTTGCCATGTTGGCAAGACTGGTCCCAAACTCCTGACCTCAAGTGATCCACATGCCTTGGGCTCTCAAAGTGCTGGGATTACAGGCATGAGCCACCACGCCACACTGCCCTGGGCTTCTTAACTCATACTTTTCAGAATACAGTAGAAGAAGGGAGAACATGAGCAGAGCAAGGCAATCTCTCAAGGTGAAACAAAGAAGGGATCTGTGGGAAGCTGAGGCAGCTAAAATTTGCATGGAAGAATATCATAGTGGAGATAACTATGAAGAAAAAAGAGCTCAAGAAATCAGGATAGGAATCCTGTTGAGTCTTTTACTATTCACTCAGTTACCTGCAGGACTCCAGTAATCAAAGCAAGAACAACTCTTGGAGAGTTGTAAATTGAATGACTCCCTGTGCTCACACAGTGTTGGGAATTATTTGCATTCTCTCCTGCCAAGTAGTTGACTGCCTTAAATGCTAGATATTATATATACAATGTCAAGCATCCCATGCAAAATTACTATGGAAATTATCAAACATGATCCATAACCCAGGAAGGAAGAAAATCCATTAATAGGAAAAGACCTACAAGCAACAGAACAGCATAAATGATAGATTTACTGACAAGAATGTAAATAGCTATTATAAATATAAGAAATATGCTCAAGAATACAGAGGGGAAAATCATAATTAGGAGAGGAATGGAATATTCAGAAATGAAAAATGATGGGAGAGAGATCCAAGATGGCCGACTACTAGCAGTTCAGGATTGTAGCTCCCAGAGAAAGTGCACAGAACAAGAGGATGTCACGTTTTTAGAAAAATTTTTGTTGCTTATGGACTAGGATTCCCAGTGGAGGAGCCCCACGAGTCGCCAGCACGACTCTTGTGGCTGGCGTGGGGGTTTTGCCCGCGCTTTGGCGGCGGTCCTCGGTGCAGAGTAAACCGGACTAGCTTCCGTTTTGATCGACATTTGGATCTCCCGGAAGGCAAGTAGGGAAGCCAGACTGGAGGTCCCCCGAGCAGAAAAGCACCATGAATCTTAATGCCACGGTTTTAGCCGGCACAGTGGGTTGCTCAGATTTCGGCTTTGGGAATCAACAAGTTGGACGTCCACTCAGAGACCTAAATTGAAAGTAGGTAATTACAGAGATGACAGGTGGATAAAATTACAATGACAGGAAGGAACCAGCGTAAAAAAGCTGAGAACACCCAGAAG
>PVKP010031528.1:0-26885 GCA_004027715.1 Plecturocebus donacophilus | reverse complement strand
CATTACTGGGTATATATCCAAAGGATTATAAATTGTTCTACTATAAGGACACATGAACACGAATGTTCACTGCAGCACAGTTTACAATAGCAAAGACCTGGAACCAACCCAAATGCCCACTGATGATAGACTGGACAGGGAAAATGTGGCACATATACACCATGGAATACTATGCAGCCATCAAAAACGATGAGTTCATGTCCTTTGTAGGGACATGGATGAACCTGGAAACCATCATTCTCAGCAAACTGATGCAAGAACAGAAAATCAAACACCGCATGTTCTCACTCATAGGCGGGTATTGAACAATAAGAACACATGGACACATGAAGGGGAACATCACACACTGGGTTCTGTCGGGAGGAAATAGGGGAGGGACAGTGGGGGTGGGGAGTTGGTGAGAGATAGCATGGGGAGAAATGCCAGATACAGGTGATGGGGAGGAAGGCAGCAAATCACACTGCCATGTGTGTACCTATGCAACAATCTTGCATGCTCTTCACATGTACAGCAAAACCTAAAATGCAATAAAAAATAAAAAAATAAAATAAATTAAAAAAAAAAAGAAATAAAAAACTTTTCCCTTCTTTGTTCAGTGTGCACACATGGCAACCAGCCCTGTGAGCAGCATCCTTCTGCAGAAGTAAATTTGCTTTGCTAAGAAAAAAAAAAAAAAAGAAAAGAAAATACATAAAGAAAGAGTATATATCATCTAAACCCTAGCTCTCCCCTGTCCTTAAGCAATTCTCTCCCTAACCCCCAAAGCAATAAATTAGGGTAATGTGATTCTTTTAACAGTTTTTTCTTTTCTCCACTACCATTGGTCACTGATTGCTAATATCGCAAAAGTTTTCAGTATCAACTTTTTCAGGGTTGACTGAGGCAGTCATGCATTTTTGAATTTTTGATGGTGGTGAGTGTAATACACTAGAAATTCTCTCTTGAAAGTTCGATGTGATTATGGCAAACAGAAAAGACTATCGATTCCTATCGTCTCAATAAGATTTAGCATAAGCAACCTTACATGTAACATTCAATTCAAAGAGTTATTACTAGATGCTCAGAGAGTAAGTATTCCATTTTCATTCATATAAGTTCACTAAGTTATGATGCTAAGCAGGTAGGCCATAATGCCCATACAATTTTAGATAACACTAGATGAATAGCAACTACTAAATTACAATATAACCTGGTGTTGTTCAACCTATTCTTGTATTCATGAGAACTGCCACTGAAATTCAATGACCTGTGAATGTTTGATATAACAGAAGCCTAGCTACCCCAATAAAAATCCTCAATCGAACAATAGTAATTCAATACTACAAATCTAAGTCCTCTGGGATTCAATCTCCTTTACACTGAAGTTTCAATTCGACAAACATGCATTAAGCGATGTGCAAAGAACAAGAAATCAGGTGAGGTGCTGGGAAGGCGTGCGAATGAGCCTTTCAGGAGCTTGCACTCTGTCAGAAGAGAGGTTTAAGCCAATGATTACAACACAGCGTGGTACTTCAATATCAAAAGTATGTGTATCCTCACAAATAAATATGAAAACATCTCATAACAGGCATATAAAAATAATAGGCAACTCATAAAAGAGTACAAATGATCAACAGATCAAACTCACTGTTTGCCTATGTAATCGGTGTATATTAAAAAGCTCATAATATCCACTGTTGGTGGGAGGTGTGGGAAAATGGTCATTCTCACACTCTTACTGGGCTACATTTCTACAGAATAATTTGGAAAGCTGGTCATTTAAAGCCATTTAAATGTATATTCTTTGACTTGGAAATTCTACTGGTTTCAGTGAATGGATAAACTAGTTTCACTAAGCAAAAGAAAAAAGAAAATAATTCAATTTTAGAATTGTAACTTTGGTCTAATAGTATAAATTTCACACTCCTACAAGATATCCAAAGGGAACTGTCTAGTAGGCAGTTGGACATATGTAATAATTAGCATTTACTCATGGTGTTTGCTAATCTTACATACATTATTTCATTTAATCTCTCCAAAATTCAAAGCCATCTGTATACATTGGCAGGACCAAGATTCAAACACAGCTTTTAAGCCAAAGCTCTTAGTCAATATTCTATTCATCGTTCGTGGGTATGACACCTGGCAGAAAGGTCCAAGATAGAAACATACATTTTGCAAATTTATCTTCCATTTATTCCTTCATTCAGCAGACATATATTAGGTACCTAAGGTTGGATCTAAGGATACCAAGAAAGTAAAGTTAAATTTCTTATCCTTAGGGCAATAAAATAGGCATGAAAACAAAAAATTGCAATCTGATATGGCAGTGATAATAGAAATATTAAAGAGGAATAATACTAACCCCCAAAGAAAGAGAGTAGTCAACTCTGCATCGGAGAAAGAGTCATCAAGGAAAGTTCTAAGAAAGGAAGACAATGCTTGGCCATGATTTTGAAGGATGAGTGAAAAAAAAACATCCCCCAAGTGGACAGGAGAAGCAGGTAAGGAATTTGATTCCAGAAAAAAAGCGTTGAATATACAGAAGCATCACTCACAGCAGCATGGTCAGTACAAACCACAGTGATAAATGGACAGTGCCCTTTAACCATGCTCTAATCCCCATCCTCTGCTCCTCCAGATGCTGCAGAAAAAGAGAGGAAATATTAAGCCTTCCACTCTCTTGAACTGCATTTTCCAAAGAGGTCCACACCTCTAATCTCCCCTCCAAACTGAGAACTGGAAAGGGATTAGGCAGTTTCCCTTGCCAATGAGAAGCAGTGATGTAGTGACACTCTCCAAAACAGATTTCCAGTAGCACTGCTATCTACTGCTTCACCCAGCCTTTGGTTTTCTTCATGGCCTTTATTTAATAACTAAAATTCCATCACCTATTCATTCTTTTCCTTGTTTATTGCCTTTCTCCCTCATCAGAATATAAGCTCCAGGAAGGCTTGAGATGGGCCTTGTCTATTCTATTCGCCACTGTGTCTTTTGTTTTTTGTTTTTCTTTTTGAGACAGGGTCTTTTGAGATGGGGTCAGGCTGTAGTGGAGTGATGTGACCATGGCTCTCTGCAGCCTCAACCTCCTGGGCTCATGCAATCCTCCCACCTCAGACTCCCAAGCAGTTGGGACTACAGGTGCACGCCACCACAGCTGGCTAATTTTATAACTTTTATTTTGTAAAGACAAGGTCTCACTATATTGCCTAATCTGGTCTCAAACTCCTGGGCTCAAGGGATCCTTCCACCTCAGCCTTTCAAAGTGCTGGAATGACCATCATGAACCATCCTGCCCACTGTATCTTGAAGAACACCTGGCACAGGAGGCACTCCACAAATACTTGCTGGATGAATGAATGTTGTTTCATCTTACCCAGCGTATAGCATTATGGTTATTTTAAACCTAAAACTCAAATCAAAATCATATTTCACTTTTATAAGATAACATTTTCTGTAACATTTCATGTCTTTGCATGATCTAATGAAATTTTCTAATGCTCTAAATAGCATCTCTATGCCCTCTATTTTTTTTTCCACCACAACAAATATTTAATGTGACTCCAATATCAACACCTACGAAGTTTAATTCTGCTCTCTACCCACCCTAATACTTCATTAGAGAATCTCTGGACCAAAGAGAACAAGGTAACAATTTTAGATAAAGTGGTATGCCAACTACAAATTGATGTACTGCTTCAGTGAAACATACATGAAGGAAAACAGAAGGAAGCTATTCCATACTTAACAAAAAACTCCAGGTCATGCTAATAAAACAAAAATATCTTAGGTAGGAAAAAAAGTGACTGATGTTACTGGAAAAACAGATTAACAAATGACAACCTAAGGAGGTCACCATTTTTTAGGAATTACTATCACCGATACAATTACTATCACTGTTACAGCAAACTCACAGAGACCAGGTCTTGCCAAACTACATGTGACATAAAATGTTTGGTAAAACTTGGAATCTGTTTATCTAACTGGCCACTGCACTTTGGGTTTCTTTTGAGCAACCTACCACTATTTTCAGAATCACCCTTTCAGGCTACTTGTGTCACAGATAGGATGGTCTTTCCCTGGTATTTTAGGCTTTTTTTATTTTTATTTTTTGAGACAGAGTTTCCTTCTGTCACCCAGGCTGGAGTGCAGCAGCACGACAGCTCACCGCAACCTCTGCCTCCCAAGTCCAAGCGATTCTCGTGCCTCAGCCTCCCGAGTAGCTGGGATTACAGGCACATACCACCACACTCAGCTAATTTTTGTATTTTTTAGTAGAGATGGGGTTTCGCTATGTCGGCCAGGTTGGTCTAGAAATCCTCATCTCAGGTGATCTGCCCACCTGGGCCTCCCAAAGTGCGGGATTACAGGCGTGAGCCACTGCGCCCAGCCACATTTTAGGCTTTAAAAGGATACAGGAAACTGATACCGCAAGCTTAGCCGTACCATTACTGACCTGATTAAAATTTTTGATGCAAATTGTAAATCAGGCAAGATGCAACTTCAAAAGTTCAAATATTATGAAAAATATTTACTGTTACTATGAATCTATTTCGAGACCAATGAAGACTGAAGTAAGACCTAACTGTTGCCTTGCCAAATCCATTTCTCAATATAAATGCCATGTAAAATTACACAATGGATTTAGTCTAACCCTTTTTACATGGGAGTTACGAAAAGAAGCCTTTAAACCCCTCTAGGGATAAATTTACTTTTCTCAGCCAAGTGTTAACAGTAATAAATGGAAGATTTACATGTAATCCCTAAAAGCAAATAGGCAGAAATTACCAACCATGCTGTGACTTTTTAACTAAGCATTTTATTTAATCCCACTTATATAATAGGGCAATTTAAAGGGTGCCAGTTTTAAAAACATAAGATGAAAATGCAAAATAGTGTCCCTCCTATTTTAAAACTAATTTTCTAGGATTGGATATTCAAACAAATGTGGGTTTTTTTTTTTTTTTCAGAGTACTCACTAGGAATGACTAAATAAACACCTATTCAATCAATACTGCCATTTCTTAAAAATAATAGATACCTGAGAACTTTTTTCAAAGTCAATGTATAAGCGATGTCCTTTCTAAACAGATACAAATGAACATTACACTTAAAAAATGGATGTTTTCATAGGCTAATAACAGTATAATAAATGAGCTACATGGTAAGACTCTCTTTGTTGTTAACTGCTCACTGGTGGCCCACCATCCTAAAACTGTATTTCTAGAATTCCATTAGCATCTAGTTAATAAGATCTATTTCTCTGGTAAGTAGTCTTTAGAAAAATGAATCAGACTTTATTAAAGACAGAATTCATATTACAAGCCCCAATAGCTAGTTTGTGATTTGTAAGACTATGTTATTGATAGCACAAATTAAAAGAGATGTTCCGTTTAGAAAAAGAGATCCCTTTACCCAACCATTATACTCTAAAAATAAAACCAACAATTCACACACAAACAAAATCAAGGTGGGAATACACAAGACTTAAACTGATCACAGAAAAATGACATGGCCAGAAGATCAATAAGGAAATGCATTTCACAGAATTAATAGTTAATGTTTATAATGAAGTTCGATCAAGTGGTTAAACTCTATAGGACCACTTAAGAAAAATTTAAAAAGCAGGAAAAAAAAAAATCTCATCACAGCGTCAACGTTTCAGATGTTCTAAACTTGTTTTCATTCGTCAGTAATATTCTAGTCGGCCAAATACTAGGCCAAATGGCTGATGTCACTTACCTTCTCGTATTCCAACCTCGCTGAAAAATCAGGAATCAATCTGTGCCTTGAGCAGAGTTCTGCTACCTCTAAATAAAACCCCTTTAATTTCTTATCACACAACTCATTAAGAGTTCAGCAAAAATAAGAAAAAAACTACTAGCCAAATATAAATAACCACTATTCACATTTTGGTGTAGTAAAAACGGTCACTTGCTAAAGCTTCTTTTCTTCAAGACATTCTCCTTTTTTACCCCTCTTCCTTCCACTTATTTCCCTCTTAAATATTTCAGTATTATTCAGACAACCAGTTCACCCTAGTCAAGAAAACGACCTTCTGAGGAAGCTGAGCACAGTGGTATTCTGGAACAAAATCCCACTGGGCTCTGATCAGAAGTGCAACACTCCTGCCTATGTACAACCTGTCGCACCTGCCACCAGCCCGGGAGGCCAAGACTACCACAGAACCTGTTCCCAGTGTTCGAGGCCTCCTGCAAAACTTCACTTACTGTGCCAGGCATATGACTTCTCTCATTCTTCCCATTCTGAGAGCTGCCATTTTTTAGTTTCTTTTTCTTTTTTGCTGTTTCTTTGTGCTCTTTCTGCTTGTTTTGCACTTCAATAAGAACAGAAATAAAGCTGTTTTTCACTTCCTTTTCAAACTCCAGTTCATCTCGTAAGGCCAACTGCTGCACGAGCTCCTCTGAGTACTCCTTAATGGCAGTCTCAATCTCTTCCAGGAGTTCATTTAACTCAGACACTGAGAGCCTTTTTACTCCTAGGACCAAAAACAAAATACAGCAGATATTAAGACAAAAACGTTTCAAGGACGCAAAACAGAGTAGTCACTAGCAATGACTAAATAAATACCTATGAAATCAATGCCAAAGAACAAAAATCATATTCCAAGCAATTAAACTGACTATCTGTGATCTTCTCAGAATTCTACATTTCTGGAGGGCAGGTCTGAGTAGAGGTAAGTGGGCAGGTGAGTCACCTCTCAGCTTGCTGGGAAGAAAGTCTAACAAAACTTTTTACTTGTGCAAATCAATCACTCCATGAATAGTACTTCAGTCAAGACTGTGAAAGCTTGTACATGGAAAAGAACAAACACAAAAGCAGAGGGAAAGTACAGAAACCACCTGCTGAGCAGAAACTGCAAGCCATTTGGCAGGGTTCTGGGATATCTCTGAAAAGGAAAGAAGTTCATCTGAAAGAATTAAACTAAATATATATTTAATTACATATGCCCCATCTGTGAATTTTATAGAAAATTGGTGATATGGCTTGCATCTGTGTCCCCACCCAAATCTCATGTTGAAATGTAATCCTCAATGTTGGAGGTGGGGGTGGGAGGCGATTGGATCATGAGGGCAATTTCTTTCTTTCTTTTTTTTTTTTGAGATAGAGTGTCGCTCTGTCGCCCAGGCTGGAGTGCAATGGTGCAATCTCGGCTCACTGCAAGCTCCGCCTCCCGGGTTCAAGAGATTCTCCTGCCTCAGCCTCCCCAGTAGCTGGGACTACAAGCGCATGCCACCACACTTAGCTAATTTTTGTATTTTTAGTAGAGATGGGGTTTTGCCATGTTGGCCAAGATGGTCTCAATCTCCTGACCTCAAAATCCACCTGCCTCAGCCTCCCAAAGTGCTGGGATTACAGGTGTGAGCCACCACGCCCAGTCATGAGGGCAATTTCTAATGGTTTAGTACCTTCCCCCCGTGCTGTTCTCATGATAGAGTTCTCATGTGACCTGGTTGTTTAAAAGTATGTGGCACCTCCCCTACCTCCTTCCTCCTGCTCCAGCCATGAGAAGACGCCTGCTCCAGCTTTGCCTCCCACCCTGAGTAAAAGCTCCCTGAGGCCTCTCCAAAACAAGATGCTGCCAGGCTTCCTGTACAGCCTGCAGAACAGTTAGTAAATTACACTTCCTTGTATAAATTACACAGTTTCAGTCGTTTCTTTCTAGCAGTGCAAGAATGGACTGATACAATTGGGAAGGCAAAAGGAAACAATATTCCCTGAAACCCCTTCCAGGCTTCTGTCAGCACTTCTCCTCATGTGAGACAGAACACTGTTAAAGTCCCAGCCCACAGGACTTCAGAATGTGGACATGGGGTCTTTAAAGAGGTAAATTAAGGCTAAATTAAGACATCAGGATGCGCCCTAACCCAGTATGACTGGGATTCTTATAAATGGGGTGATCAGGACACAGAAGAAAGACCACGTGAAGACATATGGAGAAGGCAGCCATCTGCATGTCAAGGAGAGAGGCCTCTGAAAAAAACCAAACCTCCCAACACCTTGATCTCAGACTTCTGGCCTCCAGAACTGCGAGAATATAAATTCCTATTGTTTAAGCCACCCCATCTGTGGTACTTTGTTCTGGCAGCACTAGCAAACCAATACAGATTTTACTATCTGTATCAGGTATCCGGACTGTATTTGGAAGTCAGGATCCCAGCACTTTTTAGCTTATATCTCCAGCAGGGTGGTCAAATCAGACCATCTGAAAGAATTTGGTCTGTCTGACCGTCCATATGTTGAAGCCATACAATCCAAAGGTCTATAAGTAACTAAGCTTCAGACTGGGCATGCCATAAAGATAAAACTAGGTGACAACACAGGTTGAGCAGACACAGATCCCTCACTGCCTATTCAAGGAGGGGATCAGTCGTATGGCAATGATTACATGTGTACCTTCCAACTAGCCTCAGGCTTTTCACAGGCTGGTTATAGTTATTCAGAAATCAACTGTAGAGTTTCTAGAGTTCATTATTCTCACATACATCAAACAGATTCATGGTTTCCAAAATGCTTAATAGTAACACACAAGACTATTTGTACAGACAAGAATTACGTTTGACAAATAATTACTGAATATCGATTCTACACTTCAAATATGATGAGGCTTGTTAGAGACTCAATTGTGTCCTCTGCAAAATTCATGTATTCTAACCCCTAGTACCTCAGAATGTTACAGTATTTGGAGAAATGGTCTTTAAAGAGGTAATCATGTTAAAATAAGGTCATTAGGATAGAATCCAAAATGACTGCTGTCCTTATAAGAGGAAATTTGGGGCCAGGCGCAGTGGCTCACGCCTATAATCCCAGCACTTTGGGAGGCAGAGGTGGGCAGATCATGAGGTCAGGAGTTTGAGACCAAGTGGCCAACATGGAAAACCCCCATCTCTACTAAAAATACAAAAATTAGCTGGGCGTGGTGGCAGGCGCTGGTAATCCTAGCTACTCAAGAGGCTGAGGCAGGAGAATCGCTTGAACCCAGGAGCAGAGGTTGCATTGAGCTGAGATCATGCCACTTCACTCCATCCTGAGCAAAAGAGCAAAACCCTATCTGAAAAAAGGAAAAGAGGAAATTTGGACATAGACACAAACAGAAG
Organism: Plecturocebus donacophilus; assembly: GCA_004027715.1. Taxonomy (NCBI): domain Eukaryota; kingdom Metazoa; phylum Chordata; class Mammalia; order Primates; family Pitheciidae; genus Plecturocebus; species Plecturocebus donacophilus. Next base: position 17,787 of record PVKP010031528.1, on the reverse strand, counting down.
GAAGGTGAAATCAAAGCTTTCTGGAGAATATCACAATATACATTTGATATAGAAGAAAAGCACAGAAATCATTGATTTAAGCAGACTCACTTACTCTCTTCATAACTGCTGGTACTAGATCTCTTAAGAGTTTGAATTTCCTGGGAAAGCATTGAAAGCCGATCTGACTGTGTAGGGGTTTCATCATCTTCTGGATCCGGTGATTCCTGCATCATTTCTTCAATTTCTTCAATAACCTTTGAAAACATACATACAACTGTTAATCAAATATACAAAAGGAAAATGATCTATCTGGAACATGGCGTTCACCTAAGGCACCCAGAGTAGAAATGCACTAAATTCTCCATTAACCAATGGCTTTCAGGTATGGGTGTTCCGAATAATCAAAATTTTGATTATAGGAGCAAACATCGTTCACATCAAGAAAAAATTACAACATACTAAACACAAACCTAAATAGAATTTGATTTACTATGTCCATCACAATTCAGTGGGCCCTACCAGATCTTGCAAAGTCTAAGAAATGGTGCCACAAACACATAACAATTTACTTCAGACACGCCAGAACCAGATCATAAAGTAATGGTTAGAAGAAAGCAAAAAACAGAGAATTTACCATTGACATGCAAGTCCTCAATGTAAAGGTATTTCATCAAAAATTCTGACATAACATTTAGAAAATACAATAGCACAAAAAACTATATGTAAACAAGAAATTACCTTTATGACAGCAAAATATTCTTTTAACAGTAAAAAAAAGAATTGTATATATTAATTCAATGAAAAATAGATATTTTTAAATTACTTAAAAAGTAGAAGTCTAAAGAGAAAAATGCTACGAAAAGCAGAAAAACTTCAGAAATAGATTTGCCTTGAAACAATGATCTACTGTCTAGTGCAGTGCTGCTCAAATCTTACGACAGTATCTTGCCTGTTCCAGATTCTAAAAGTTGAGAAGTATACAGAACTCAGCAGAAATGTAAAGGAAAGCCAGGAAAATTACTCAATAGTTAGAAAAGAAGGACCTAAATTTAAAAAAAAAAAAAATTAAATACAATTAAATGAAGGAGCAAAACATCCTGAGCATATTTACCATGCTTTATGAATTAACAAGCTTAACAGGTAACATTTCCACCAACCAAAAACAAAAGTAAATCTGAAGGAGATGGGATTATGTTAACTAAAAGAAGAGTCTCCAAAACAGGCAATATAATATGATACAATGAGCCACTCAAGGCTCCTACAGAATCTGTTATTTTAACTCTTAAAAACAGGGAGGGTTTAAGGAATTAGGCAGGTCAGTGAGGGGACAATGAATTCTCAAGGTCATGTCTATTCTGAGATTACCCTCTACCTCAAAACAGCCCTCCAACCTACGATTACCTTGCTTTTTTAAGCACTGCATTCTTTCCAGACCTAGAACAATTCAACCACAAATATGACTAAGGAGCATCCAAATAGCACAATTTTAATGTAAAATTTTAATGTCCTCCTCCCAAGCTTGCCATAATATATCTCCTTACTGACCTGATCTCGTCTTTCCAGCCTAAAAATAGAGTATGGTAGAATTCACAGTCCGAGTAGCCATGGAACATTTTATTTCAGGAAGAAGTTCTGGCATCACATTTCAACAATACAACAGAGGTGGGAAGAGCATTCAGAAAATGAGAAAGCTGATTCGACTGGTTTTAAGTGAATACAGGGTTGACCTTATTAGAGCATTCCACAGGAATAATGCTCACTTCTTTCTGGGGCACACAATACGTACTTTTACACATGCTAATGCTTTTTACCCAGGGTTTTAAAGATACTAAATAATTTCTACACAGATACTTCACAGTTTTTCCATATTTGGGTAATTCTAAAGAAATAAGGAAATTCACAGTGTTTTTCTGGTTTGGGGTTAAGCAACAACCCTTCCTTGGTAACCTGCTATACACTTCATCAATGCCTATGTTGGAAATCTTCCCAACTAACATAATCCCTTCTGCTTCAGATGACATTACTTTTCTCTGTGGAAGAGTTAACTAGTAAGCCTGTATAACCAGAAAAAATAGGAAAGATAAGTAAACCAACAGCCATTATTTAGTATCATAATAAGAGCTATTTTTCAGCTCTGGAGTCTCCTTTCCTTGCACTGATGAGTATCTCCTCTATACCTGGTCTGCCGTGAAGAGGGGTTCATCATTCACACAGGAGACGATGATTGAGTGCATATCCAGCTGCTCTCTCAGCTCCTCGTCATCTGATGTATCAAAGAGCAAACTGTCACTTGCCTAAAAACAAAAATGCCCACCATTAAAAGCAGAACATCCTGATCAAAACAAAGTTAACAGCTCTGAGTAAAGGAGGCTGCAGAGAAAAGTATCTACTGAGAGCTTTCCCTCAAGAGGGAGAAATTATTACAATCACTCTGTACCAAGCAGTGAGTACATGTTCATCTTGAACAAAAATGAGAAGAATGTATAATAAATATGAAATTGCTAAGATGCTGCATACATCCCCTATTGGCTGATACAGATACAAACTTAGCTATTTTTTTCCATGGGGAAGACTGCTAAAAAGCTGACAGATATGCAGAAAAAAATATGGTATTCGTTAGCACGTCAGAGAGAATTACAGTGAGTAGAAGGGAGAATAGGAGCAAGTTTGGCAACAAACAATCAGATTGGTAGATGTTAACATTCTAAAGAAAACATAAAAGTTACTTACAAACTAACTGCCAATATGTTTTTTTTTTTGAGACAGAGTCTCGCCCCGTCCCTCAGGTTAGAGTGCAGTGGTGCTATCTCAGCTCACTGCAACCTCCACCTCCCAGGTTCAAGTAATTTTCCTGCCTCAGCCTCTCATGTAGCAGGCGGCTGCCACCATGTCCGGCTAAGTTTTTTGTATTTTTTAGTAGAAACGGGGTTTCACAATGTTGGTCAGGTTGGTCTAGAACTCTTGACCTCAGGTGATCCACTTGCCTTGGCCTCCCAAAGTGCTGGGATTACAGGCATGAGCCACTGTGCCCAGCCCACACATTTCTTCTTAACAAAAAAATAACCCTAGGGTCCAAGCACATCTTTAAACCTAAGTGAGCTGGCAATTCACCTCTCACCCCACCACCATCTTCCACCCTGCTCTGTGCTCCAGGAGGATCACCTTTACGGAGGACATCAAAGGATGTTCTTGATGTCTGGCTTCCAGATGGGTTAAACCCCACTGACAGACACTGGAAGACTGAAGGGTGGGATGGTGAGGGCTGCGCATGTATTCTGCTGTCTTCCTCCCTGTCAGACTGTCACTTGTTGACAATGGCTCTTCACCAAAAGCCATTCCTCTGGTTAGCAGACCTTTCCCACACAGCCAATCTCAACAGTTTCTGGTAATCTTTCCCTGTCCTTACTTCTTCATGCCCAGGACTGTTAAAGTACCAGTTTCTGTTGCCAGCCCTGGGGGATTGCACCACGCCTGGTTAGCTTCCCTTAACCCTGCCCATACCAATATAAACAGCCCTCTTAATAATGACTTATTTAGCACCAGTACTGACTGTAAAAATCTTGCCTGAAAAAACTCAGCAGATTGAAATGAACAAGTGAACTTCTGTCTATCATCTACCTGTCATGACATGACCATTCTGGTGTTGAATGGAACTGAAATTAGAACTCTGTTCCCCGGGCCAAGTGTGGTGGCTCATGCCTGTAATCCCACCACTTTGGGAGGCTGAGGTGGGCGGATCAAGAGGTCAGGAGTTTGAGACCAGCCTGGCCAATATAGTGAAACTCTGTCTCTATTAAAAATAAAAATAAATAGCTGGGCGTGGTGGCAGGTGCCTGCAATCCCAGCTACTTGGAAGGCTGAGGCAGGAGAATCACTTGAACCCGGGAGGTGGAGGTTGCAGTGAGCCGAGATCCGCCACTGCACTCCAGCTAGGGCAACAGTGTGAGACTCCGTCTCAAAAAAAAACAAAAAAATAACTCTATTCCTCAGGAAGGATTAGCACACACTGAGTTTCCTAAGAATAAATGTGCAACAAGGATTAGGTAAGAAGCCACTATGTCATTCTATTACATAGTATATAATAAAAATGATAAAATTTTACCTGGCAAAATAATTTTATTTACCCATGCAAAGGATATATATCTAAAGCTGAGGACAAATGCAGTGGAGCTAGGTCCCTACTGCTTCCCTAGTTCTGCATAACTTGAGCATCTGGAGTTGCAGGTGAACACAGACTACAGAGTAAGAAACCTGCAGGTGAGAAGAGCCAAGGGAAGAAGCACTGGCGTGTCGACTTTCCAACATTAGGCAGGGAGAAGGCCCATCGGCACTGCAGGGTCCACCCACACCCCTAAAGCGCAACTCCAGGCTGCTGCACAGTGAAGACATCCCTGCTTATTTTATTTCTTACTGCACCATTAGCCTAGCAAAGTCCTGGCCATGGCCTTCAACACAGCATCGTGAACTCAAAATACTGTGGAAAAAAGAAGAATCTAAAAGCTTCCAGGGAGGGAAAAAAAAAAAAGCACATCATATTAACAGGATCAGGAATCAAAAAATGTCATATGAATTCTCAATAGCAACAATAGATGCTACAAAATAATCAATGTAATTTCCAGGTTGGGAGAAATTCCATCCTAGAATCTAATATCCAGCTAAAAAACAAGCAGGCGGGGTCTTAGGGAAAAGACATTTTCAGACATACAAGTTCTCAAAAAATTTACCTCTCATGTGCCCTTTCTCAAAAAGCTACCAGGAGGAAAATGAAAAAGAAAAAAGACATGTGGTTTAATAGCAAGTGACAGGCAAAGAGAATTCTCATCATGACAGTAAAGTGAAAATCCCAGAATGATGACTGTAAAGCTAAACGAGACAGAAACCATTCAGATTAGAACTGTTACCGCAGAGAGCATGGAGAAGTGAGAGAGGAGGGTGGGGAGGGGGAGCAGGAGGACTAGACAGATTACCTAGCGTAGCCCATTTGCTAAAATGAGTTCTATGGCTCTACTGAGGTTGAATTGGTCAGCTAATTATAAACTAAATAAATCACAAAAAGGCAGTTATTATCCTAAGAAAAAACCTAAGTAGAAAAAGAGAAAATTTAAACATATCAAAATGGGTCAACTGTGCACATTTAAATAGTAAATATAAATGATGAAGATTAATTCAACCCCAGATGTTGATGTAATTATACAGGGAAGATGGGGGAAAGGAAGTTTTTGGGAGGGTCTGGTGTCAGAGGTTGGCAAAGGACAGTAAGAGAGCTAAACCCTCACACTCTGGGTGGAAAGTAAATAAATAAAGTCTAAAATTGAGAAAATAATATCAAATAAAATGGCATGAGCATGTTATCTGCTAGAAGAAATAGCTGATATAATTTAAAGTGGCCAGTCACCTCTGGTAAATCAAGGATGAGGTAAGTGGAGCAGAGATTGCCATTTCATTTAAGTCCTATAGTTCTAATCTACTTTTTAAACTATGACAGCTGTCCCTTCAATAATTTAATTTTTAAAAGAAGGAGAAAGATCAAGAAACGATCAAGAAACTAGGCTCTTGATGAGAAAGGATACATGATTTCAAAATCACAGAACATGAAAAAGTGGCACAATGTGATCTCAAGAGCGTGTCGATGGCATGGAGTAGACCTAACAATTAGCTGCATCAATCTTCCACTTCAAACACTCCAAATCTCCTTCCCAGTCACTCTTCCTGTGTCGCAGCTTGAGGACGATAGTTTTATTTTTCCCCTTCTGGCTTATAAATACTAAAAGTTTTAATTTTAAAATTAATCCAGGCTGGCACGCGGCTCATGCCTGTAATCCCAGCACTTCGGGAGGCTGAGGCGGGTGGATTGTTTGAGCTCAGGAGTTTGAGACCAGCCTTGGCAATACGGTAAAAAAAATTACATCTCTACAAAAATTACAAAAAATTAGCCAGGCGTGATGGCGTACATCTGTAGTCCCAGCTATTTGGGAGGCTGAGGTAGGAGAATCGCTTGAGCCCAGGAAGCGGAAGTTGCAGTGAGCAGAGATGGCACCACTGTACCCCAGCCTGGGCAACAGAACCAGATCATGTCTCAAAAAAAAAAACAATTACTCCTAAGGAAGCCTAGGTTGCCACGGCTCACACCTGTAATACCAACACTTTGGGAGGCCAAGATGGAAGAATCTCTTGAGGTCAGGAAATCAAGACCAGCCTGAGCAACACAGTAAGACCTCGTCTCTACCAAAATATTTTCTCTTCAAATTAGCCAGGCATGGCGCTGCTCATGTGTAGTCCTAGTTACTCAGGAAGCTGGAGTGGGAAGACTGCTTAAACCCAGGAGTTGGAAGCTGCAGTGAGCTATGATGGTGCCACTGTACTCCAGGCTGGGCAACACATGGAGACACTCTACCAATCTATCAACCAATCAATCAGTAAAATTGCTTCTATGGAAGACATTATTATCTTTTCTTATTTCTACTCTTAAAGGTATAAAGATGCACACAAAAGTCCCTGTCATTGAGGAAATGCACATGGAAGGAGGAATACAGCACAGAAGATGTTCTTAAGCTGAAATGAATGAGAAGCATTTTATCATATAAGCATATTCAAGAATGGCACCAGATTTAGAATAGATTTATGACCGAAACACATGAGCAATACCAGTAAACTATTATAACAAATTTCCATGACAACAGAAATGATCCCAGATCATCTTTCCAGAGAGAGAGCCAAGTCCATTCCCCACAGAGCTAGCATATGCTAAGAGCTGGAATACCTTTCAGGCTTTGCAAACTAACCCTGGCTGTCATGGGTATCATTATTCACTCTCCCATTCGGCATAAATGTGCCTTCTCTTTACCAAGCATTCCCATCGCTCCTTCCTATGCCATGGTTAGATACAGACCTGGTGGTACTGTTTCCCTGTATAAAACTGAAGATACATCAAATGGAAAAAATGTGGCCATGTAAGAATTTGAAAGATACCAGTTGCCCTACTCTAAAAAAGACCTATCAGATTTAGAAGTGTGCCATCTTAATCTTCAATCAAAGAAAAATTTAAAACTACGATCTAGCAGAGTTGTTTTTCTGAATGTTTTTCTCATTTTAACGCAAAAAAAAATTCTTTTGTCAAAAACAATTTTCTATAGACTTTGTTTTTTAAGTAAAATAATCTAAAGAATGCTTTTGGCTGGGTGTGATGGCTCATGACTGTAATCCTAGCACTTTGGGAGGTGGAGGTGGGCAGATCATGAGGTCAGGAATTCAAAACCAGCCTGGTCAACATGATGAAACTCTGTCTTACTAAAAATGCAAAACAATTAGCCAGGTGTGGTGGGGCACACTTGTAATCCCAGCTACTTGGGGGGCTGAGGAAGGAGAACTGTTTGAACCCAGGAGGTGGAGGTTGCAGTGACCCAAGATCACCCCACTGCACTCCAGCCTGGGCAACAGAGTGACTCTGTCTTAAAAAATAAAAAAAAGAATGCTTTCAAAAGGTAAATTTTATATAGCTTAGTCATGGAAAGAATAGAGCAGCCAGGTGGCAATGGTAAATACAATAACTTTCCCAGGTTAAAAAAAGGTTTAATTATATACTGTGTAATAGAATGATATGGTGGCTTCTTACATAGTCCTTGTTGTCCACTTGTTTTTCAGAAACTCAATGTGTGCTAATCCTTCCTGAGAAACAGAGTTCTAATTTCAAATCTATTCATCACCAGAACAGTCATATCACAACAGAGAGGTGATAAGTGAATGATGACGTGTTCACTTTCATCTACTGAGCTTTTCCAGGTAAGGCTTTTTAACGTCAGTACTAGCATTAAACTCTACGTCATAACTAATCACTATCTTGGTCATGTCATTACCCTGGCATTGAAAATAACATTCAAAAGACAACAAAAGGGAACAACTTCCCAAAATGCAATCTAAGAACAATACAAGACGTACAGCCAATCCTTCAGTATCCATGGGAAACTGGTTCCAGGATGCTCCAATACCAAAATCTGCTGATGCTCAGGTCCCTTATATAAAATGGGGCAGTATTTGCACATAACCTGTGCATATCCTCCCATAAGCTTTAAATTACATGTAAATTACTTATAGTACCTAAACAAGGTAAATGGTTTACAGTTCTTGTATTGGTTTTTCATTTTTATTATTTTTTATTGTTGTGTTGTTATTTTATTGTGGGTTTTTTTTTTCAAGTTTTTTAATCCACAATTGGCTAAAGCAGCAGATGTGAAACCAGAGAATATAGTGGGCCCACTATATATTTTAGTCAATGAAACTGGATTAAAGTGTCTCATTCATGCTGCTAATGTGCCTGTCTTTGAAACTATGAATGAAAATTCTTCTATGCTATTTTTTAATATGTCAAAAAAAAAAAAGTACCGATGGACTGGTTTTGGTGCATTCAGCAGTAATTTAAATAATACAGAAAATATTTTTTTAAAAAACCTTTCCATCACAATCTCTGGCCCTACAGTTTCACTGACACTCATTTCTTCACTCAATAGTGAACAGGTGTCTTCATACTTGCTATGTGCCAGGAACAGTGTCATTACTCTAAAGACAAATACAAATACCTGCTGGGAAGTCACAATCTAGTGACAGACTCAGAAACATGATTAGCAAGATAAGGCAGTGGTAATTTTAGAGACATGGACAAAGGGCTCTGGGGACAAGCGCCCCTGAGACAACAAGGTTAAACCCCATGGCACAGATAACAAGTCCTTTCAAAGTTCACATCCCCACTAGTGCCATCAGTTCCCACAGAGGGAAGTATGTTTTCCTTCCATGCAGGGATTTAGGCCATGGCTAAATAACCGTCTGTCAGAGATGCTGGAGGTGGGGATTCCCCCCAAGTGAGAGGCTGGATTAAGTGTCCTTTAAAGCCCCTTCCAACTCTAAAATTGTATAATTCCATGAGATCAGCAAAGGCTAAAACAGTAATAGGAAGCTTCAGAGAGGAAGGGAAACTTGAACTAATCCCAAAATTATAGTCAGGACCTAAATAAACATAAGACAGAGCAAAAGATCCCTTATTTTGTTCCTTTTCATTAAATGTATGCCAGGTCAGTCTGCAAAGCTTAATGGGATTAATGACTGGCACAATCAGGAAGATTTCTATAACTACTGAATACTGGGAAATATAGCAAGAATTCTACATTTTACTAGAAAATAGTAACAGTAGGCTTTTCTGATCTCATATATAAGAAAATCCTTTTAACAAAACATTAACAATGCTATTAAAAATACTGACAGGACTATCACACTATACTCCCAATAATCACATAATTATACTTAATGAAATATAGAGCACACAAGAAGATCTGGCATGAGTGTACATTATTATTTGATAAAGAACTTAAAACAGCCTGGCCCTGAAACTTAGATCATTTGACTATGTTTCTCATGAACTTTAAACAAACTTAACAGTGTGATTTTCCACTTCAAGTAACTCTCTGTCCTTTTCTGCCCCCATACCTGTCCTATCACTTGTGCTCCACTTGTTAGTTAAGGCGTCTTCAATTTGCAATACCAGGACATACACAGGGGCCCCCAAGAAAGGTAAGTTAGTCAAGAACATATTTTAAAAGACAAGAACTAAAATACCTTTTTTTTTTTTTTTGGAGATGGAGTCTTGCTTTGTCGCCAGGCTGAAGTGCAGTGGTGTGAACTCAGGTCACTACAACCTTCACCTCCCGGGTTCATACAATTCTCCTGCCTCAGCCTCCCAAGTAGCTGGGACTACAGGCGCATGCTGCCATGCCTGGCTAATTTTTGTATTTTTAGTAAAGACAGGGTTTCACCATGTTGGCCAGGATGGTCTCAATCTCCTGACCTCGTGATCCGCCTGACTCAGCCTCCCAAAGTGCTGGGATTACAGGCATGAGCCACTGCACCTGGCCTTAAAAAGCCAAGAACTAAAATATCTTTTAAAGATTCTCCAGTATTCACAGGAATACATAGTCTCCTGACAACATATCATGTCTAGAGGTCACCACATTCATTAAAATGTTAACTCGATGTTGAGATTCCAATACCCTCAGTATATTAAACCAAAGGCTAGCATTTTTACTGAGTGTTTCAGTGCATCAAAATTTTACTGAGTGTTCTAGTCCATCATCACTGCCAGGCACAGTGGCTCATGCCTGTAATCCCAACACTTTGGAAGGCTGAGATGGATCACCTGAGGTCAGGAGTTCGAGACCAGCATGGCCAACACAGCCAAACCCTGCCTCTACTAAAAATACAAAACTTAGCTGGGCATGGTAGTACACGCCTGTAATCCTGGGCATGGCAGTGCACACCTGTAATACCAACCCTCTGCCTCCCGGGTTCAAGTGATTCTCCCACCGGAAGGTTGAGGTGAGAGAATCGCTTGAACCCGGGAGGCAGAGGTTGCAGTAAGCTGAGATCACTCTACTGCACTGCAGCTGGGGCGACAGAGCAAGACTCTGTCTCAAAAAAAAAAAAAATTGTGATGGAAATTTAGCTATGTATACAAAAATAAGTGAGGTGGAGAAGAATTGGAGGAATGTACCAGCAAGGTGACAGCCCTAGAGACAAGAGAGTAAGACAGAGCCACCCCAACTGATGTAAGTTCGGAAATAAGAGGCAGGTCAATGAATCTGTGTTAAGCAGAAATACTACCATTTTAGTTCTATTATCAGCATCAGTTATTCAAAAACCATTGGTTTAATTCCTAACTTACCCCTTTTTCTGAGAGGTTCAGAGTAAGCAAGTGCAAGGTCCTAGTATGGGATGACTTCCAGTCCACAGGCATCACATTTCCATAATTATCTGTCAGGGCATTCCAAATCCTTAAAAAGAAGAAAACTACAATCAATGAAAATTAATACTCTATATGTCTTTCTTAAACAAATGTTTAATGAAAGATGATCACCAAATGTCAAAGGAGAAAAACAAAAAGTACATTCTCTCAAAAAAAATCAACAAAGTAGAGTCTACTAAACAAAACTAAGTGAAAAATCACATAATTGGGCTGATAAGAAGTCCTAAGGGAAGGTGAAGGCATACAGAAAACCCCCAAAGTCAACAGGCAACATTTCCATTGTATTAGGTGCTAGGCACCTTCTAAGCAATTTATATGTATTAACTCATTTAATCTTGAAAAACAACATTAGAAGGGGAAAACCTTATTATTCCCATTTTACAGATGAAGAAACTGAAACACAGGGAGGGTAAGAAATGTTTCCAAGGTCACATGAGTAATAAATACAACTGTGCATTAAACTTACTTTTCTTCTGTAACTTCAAACACACAGACCATTTCAAAAAGTGAAAAGTTCCTCTCTAACCAAAGGTTTGTTGCCCTTTCTGGAGAAAGAATTTGATCTCAATGTGAGAACAGGATTTAATGTCTAATTTGTAATAAAGAAGCAAAAGACTAAGGTAGATAAAATGAAAAGGAGAAAGAGAGGGAGTTCACAATAAAATGCACACAGGCTCTATCCAGTGCAGCTACCTGACCTTATTACCCACCAGCATTACGGGGAGGCAAGAGGGTAAAATGGAAAGGGCATTTGAATAAGACTAAGGAAACACACTCTCGTCTCCATCCTTCTTCAAACAACGAGCCACTGGCCAAGCCCCTTAACCTCTCTAGGTATCCACTGCCCTTCTGTCAATGAGAGACCTGGATAAGAAGCAGACACTCCTTCCAGCTCCCTTACTCTAAGCATTAATTCAAATGAGATGTATTGAAGAGAATCCCAAACCACACCAGATAAGAACACCAAACTCAAATTTCATGACTGAAATTCAGGTTTCAATACCAAAGTAATAATCAGCGCAATAAAACATGTTTTATAAAAAACTGGAGTTCAGAGACACAAGTGAGTTGAAATCTAAATGGGATAAGTCAAACACTAAACATATTAGCTATTTACTAGCTAGAAGTATACACAAAGATGTCATGTAAAAAATGTATATTAGGTATATAATTCTGAATAAACAATAGGCTTTCTTTCCACGTGTGTAAGGCACTAGGATACAAAAATAATCCTGGTTGGGGCATAAACATAAGAATGAATTTTTTTTAAGTTCCAGGGTACATGTGCAGGATGTGTACATTTGTTACACAGGCAAACACGTGCCATGGTGATTTGCTGCACCTATCAACCTATCACCTAGGTATTAAGCTCAAGAATGAAAATTTTGAAATAGAGATATAGCATAGTTAACAAATAGAGATTAGGCGCTAAAAAGAAGCAGTAATAAGACTGCAACTGCTAAAAGCGTAACATCCCAAATGATGTTTGGCTTTAAAATGCACATTAGGGACGGGCCTGGTGGTTCATGCCTGTAATCCCAGCACTTTGGGAAGTCAAAGTGGGAGGACTGCTTGAAGCCAGGAATTCAAGACCAGCCTGGGCAACAAAAGGGAGACCCACATCTCTACCAAAAAAAAAAATAATAATTCACAGTCCCAGCTACTTAGGAGGCTAGCACAGGAGGGCTACTTAAGCCTGGGTGACAGAGCAAGACCCTGACTCTAAAAATGTATAAATGAAATTAAAAAAATAAAATGAGCCTCAATAAAAATGTGAACACAAGAAGCTCTTGAGAACTAATTCATTTGCCCAGCAAAACTCCCATAGCCATGGTCCATTCCTACTCTCCTCTCTGTTGGAATCATATCTCCTCTAATGTCAGTAAAGTAGAATTAGAGGCAATGTCTGTAGACTGCTAAACTTGGTGGGTTTCTGGTATTTCATACCTTCCTGCGTAAGAAATTTTCAAACACTGAATAACTGATTATATTAGTTCATTTTCATGCAGCTGATAAAGACATACCTGAACCTGGGGGTAAAAAAAGGGAGTTTAATTGGACTTACAGTTCCTCATGGCTGGGGAGGCCTCAGAATCATGGTGGCAGCAAGAGAAAATGAGGAAGATGCAAAAGCGGAAACCCCTGATAAACCCATCAGAGCTTGTGAGACTTATTCACTATCATGACAATAGCACAGGAATGACCGGCCCCCATGATTCCATTACCTCCCCCTGGGTCCCTCCCACAACATGTGGGGATTCTCAGAGATACAATTCAAGTTGAGATTTGACTGGGGACACAGCCAAACCATATCATTCTGCCCCTGGCTCCTCCAAATCTTGTATCCTCACATTTCAAAACCAATTATGCCTTCTCAACAGTCTCCCAAAGTCTTAACTGCAGCATTAACCCAAAAGTCTATAGTCCAAAGTCTCATCTGAGACAAGGCAAGTCCCTTCCGCCTATAAGCCTGTAAAACCAAAAGCAAGCTAGTTACTTCCTAGATACAACAGGGGTACAGGTATTAGGTAAATAAGGCTGTTCCAAATGAGAGAAACTGGCCAAAACAAAGGGGTTACAGGACCCATGGAAGTCTGAAATCTAGTGGGGCAGTCAAATTTTACAGCTCCAAAATGATCTCCTTTGACTCCAGGTCTCACATCTAGGTCACGCTAATGCAAAAGGTAGATTCCCATGATCTTAGGCAACTCTGCCCCCACAGATTTGCAGGGTACAGCCTCCCTCTCTGCTGCTGTCACAGGCTGGTGTTGAGTGTCTGAGGCATTCCAGGTGCCCATGCAAGCTGTCAGTGGATCTACCATTTTGGGGTCTGGAGGAGAGTGGCCCTCTTCTGACAGCTCCACAAAGCAGTGCCCCAGTAGGGATTCTATGTAGTGGCTCCAACCCCACATTTCCCTTCCACAGTGCCCTAGCAGAGGTTCTCCATGAGGGCCCCACAGCAAACTTTTGCCTGGGCATTCAGGCGTTTGCATACATCTTCTGAAATCTAGGAGGAGGTTCCCAAACCTCAGTTACTGACTTCTGTGCACTCGCAGGCTCAACACCACATGGAAGCTCCCAAGGCTTGGGGCTTGCACCCTCTGAAGCCACAGCCTGAGATGTACATTGGCCCTTTTCGGCCATAGCTGAAGCAGCTGGGACACAGGGCACCAAGTCTCTAGGCTGCACACAGCAGGTGGACCCTAGGCCCAGTCCACAAAATCACTTTTTCCTTTTTGGGCCTCCAGGCCTGTGATGAAAGGAGCTGCCATGAAGGTCTCTGACATGGCCTGGAGATACTTTCCCCATGGTCGTGGGGACTAACATTAGGCTCCTTGCTACTTAAGCAAGTTTCTGCAGCTGGCTTGAATTTCTCCCCAGAAAATGGGGGCTTTTTTCTATCATGTAGTCAGGCTGCAAATTTTCCAAATTTTATGCTCTGCTTCCCTTATAAAACTGAACGCCTTTAATAGCATCCAAGTTACCTCTTGAATGCTTTGCTGCTTAGAATTTTTTCCTGCCAGATACCCTAATTCATCTTTCTCAGGTTCAAAGTTCCACAAATCTCTAGAGCAGGGGCAAAATGCCACCAGTCTCTTTGCTAAAACATAGCAAGGGTCACCTTCGCTCCAGTTCCCAACAACTTACTCATCTTCACCAGAGACCACCTCAACCTGGATTTTATGGTCCATATTGCTGTTGGCATTTTGGGAAAAGCCATTCAACAACGTCTGTAGGACATTCTAAACTTTCTCACATTTTTCTGTCTTCTGAGCCCTTCAAACGGTTCCAATCTCTGCCTGTTATCCAGTTCCAAAGTCGCTTCCACATTTTCGGGTATCTTTTCAGCAATGCCCCACTCTCCTGGTACCAATTTACTGTATTAGTCCATTTTCATGCAGCTGATAAAGACTTACCTGAGACTAGGAAGAAAAAAAGGTTTAATTGGACTTACAGTTCCACATGACTGGGGAGGCCTCAGAATCACAGTGGAGGTGAAAGGCACTTCTTGCATGGTAGCAGCAAGAGAAAATGAGGAAGAAGCAAAAGTGGAAACCCCTGATAAGCCCATAAGATCTCTATCATGAGAACAGTACAGGAAAGAACTCCCCCTGGATCCCTCCCACAACACATGGGAATTCTGGGAGATACAATTCAAGTTGAGATTTGGGTGGGGACACAGCCAAACCATATCACTGACTATAGACCTAATCCTGGTCAAGAACTTCAGTAGGATACACTAGCAGGTGAAGACAGTCCAGGGTTTGAGGAGATTGCTTTGTCTGCTTATTTGCTCCTTCTTAAATGAGGCTATAAGAAAAATACAAGTGGAATGGAATACTTCACTTAGAAGTATCTGTCGGTGAGTTTGATCTTCCAAGAAAACAAAAGCCAATTAACAGTCTCCACCAAGATCAAAACAATGGAGTTGGAAGGACATACAGGCAACTCTAGTGAAAGATTTCTAGAACTCTGCAGTCAAGATATATGAACTGCCTTCATCTTTATCATAAAGTATTACAACCCGCCATAAACAGCGGGCAGGACAGCTCTTTTGCAAGGAGGTCAAAGTTCTGCCAACATTAAATCCTACAGAATACTCTTCTAAAGTAAAACCTCAGTAGGTAAATACAATCCATATTTGACCAAAACTAAAGCTGAGGCTTAGAGAAGTTAAGTGCCCTAAGTAGTGGTCCCCATCCTTTTTGATATCAGGGACTGGTTTCATGGAAGACAATTTTTCCACACACCAGGGGATGGGGGGATGGTTTTGGGATGATTCAAGCACATTACAATTCACTGTGCACTTTATTTCTATTATTATTACACTGTCATATATAATGAAATAATTATACAACTCACCATGATGTAGAATCATGGGAGCCCTGAGCTTGTTTTCCTGCAACGAGATGGTCCTATCTAAGGGTGAGGGGAGACAGTGACAGACCATCGGGCATCAGATTCTCATAAGGTGTGTGCAAACTAGATCTCTCACAGGTGCAGTTCACAATAGGGTTTGTGCTTGTATGAGAAACTAATGCTGTGGCTGATCTGATAGGAGGCGGAGCTCAGGTGGTAATGCAAGTGATGGGGAGGAGCTGTAAATACAGATTAAATACAGATGAAGGTTTGCTCACTCACCCAGCCACTCACCTCCTGTTATGTGGCCCAGTTCCAGTACTGGTCTGGGGACTGAGGACTCCCTGACCTAAAGCACAGCAATATCTAAGTAAAACAGTTATCAATTCTATCTAGTGAAAAGGGAGCTGGAACAGACTATCAAGCAATGGTGAGTATGTTTCTGTCATATAAAAGGGACAATGACAGTGGTGACCAGCTCCCAAGTCCTGAAAAAAGACAGATTTCTCATGCATTCCCAAGTCAAGAAACATGTATTACCACCAACATAACATCTACTAAATACCACTAGCAAGAGCAACAAAATATTTTTTTAAGCAAAAGCTAAAATAACCTACTTTCCTGACAGTCTGAGTAAAACAAAGACTCTTAATGTTCTACGCACAATCCTCTAATTGATTTAAGTCAGTTACTCTTGATAAACCCAAATACATAATAAATGTACACTAATTTTTAAATGCAGAATGTGTCCTGGGTTTAGTGATTCAGAGTATCTAAATCTACATATATATAAAATTATCTTCTCTTTGGGAACAGACTTCCAGAAATATCATCTTTTGCTGCTGACTGCATCTATGCGTGTATAAAATCCATCATAAAGTCTTCCCTCCTCTACACCTGGGCAGAACACTATTCAGGGCAACCAATGAAAGGAGATGGGTCTCCAAACTCGGGCGAGTCTGCACCACTGCTAGGCCATGCTTACAGACCCCACTCCCAAAGCTGTCTTTTCAAGCTTCCTACCTTATTCCTGATAAATCTGTTTGTTTCACCAGAAGAAAGGAGACAATCAGGCTGGCAACTCCTTTCCATGCCCATCATTCCTGCCCTCTCTCTCAAAAATTCTTCCCTAACCTCTAAGAGTCTCTCCATCCCATCAATGCTCTGAAAATCCATTCCTTCCCATGTCCTCATTTTTTAGACAAAGTCTCGCTCTGTCACCCAGGCTGGAGTGCAGTGGTGCGATGACGGCTCACTGCAACCCTCACCTCCCTGACTCAAGCAATCCTCCCACCTCAGCCTCCTGAGCAGCTGGGTCCCTGGGACCACAGGCATGCGCCACCACACTCCACTAATCTTTTTAAATTTTGTAAAGACCAGGTCTCACTATATTGCCCAGTCTGGTCTCAAAGTGCTGGGCGCAAGCCATCCTCGAACCACGGCCTCCCAAAGCACCAGGATCACAGGTGTGAGCCACCGCGCCCAGTCTTATTCCACTCATTTTACCTTCAGCCTCTCCGGGGACTCCTCTCCCCCTATATACACAACATACTCAAGTCCCCTCACCCTCACCATTCCTATTTACCATCTTTTAGGGGTAAAACTGTGGTACCTAATTACAACTCTTATTTAACCAAATTATAATTGCGGCTCAGGGCGGTTTAAAAAGTGTCCACAGGAACTCTGAGCCTCCCTTCGCCCAGCTTTCATAAATCCCTGTCAACCTCCTATCATTGCAATTAGGTGATCCTGTAATTATTAATATTACCTGTGTATGCCTTGGTCTCCCCACCAGACCATGCAATCGTTACCAGCCATAAGCAGGTCCCTTGGTTTTCGCCTCTGTGGCGGCTCGCACTCTACCAGGGTTCTGGGATGGGTCCCACAGATTCCTGTGCCCTCAATGCTATCTCGCACGTTGGTACTTAGGCACGAGCAATACACTCCACCTAGAATGTTAGACTTTTTTCCACCTGCAGGCACGCTCCCACGCATCAGTCAGATCTCGTTTGCGCATTTCTCTATGAAGTCTTTCCTGACTCTCCCCAGACACACGCTTTTAAGTCTCCCACATTTGGTACCTATATCCATTGCAGCGCCAATTACACCCATACAACTATCTGTTTACAAAGCTATCTCCCATCCTACGATGCGTTGTA